>OZ007593.1:143765531-143848031 GCA_963931845.1 Maratus michaelseni | reverse complement strand
GGACTCTGAATCCAGCGATCCGAGTTGGAAGCCCGGTGGTATTTTATACTTTTGTATTTATTTTTTCAATTTTAAAATAATAATACCCAGCTGTGGTATTTAATTTTCAAATTCAATGGTGCATAAAAAAATACATTTTTTTTTATTGCAATCAAATAATTATATTAATAATAATATTAAGCCTATTTTTGTGTGGTTCCATGGTGTAATGGTTAGCACTCTGAACTCTGAATCCAGCGATCCGAGTTCAAATCTCGGTGGAACCTGGCAATTTTTTTAATTTCGTATTTTTTTTTTTTTTTTTTTTTCAATTTTAAAATAATAATTCCCAGCTGTGATATTTAATTTTCAAATTCAATGCTGAATAACAAAAATACATTTTTTTTTTCATCAAAAAACTATATTAATTATAATATTAAGCCCAGTTTTGTGTGGTTCCATGGTGTAATGGTTAGCACTCTGGACTTTGAATCCAGTGATCCGAGTTGGAAGCTCGGTGGTATTTTTTACCTTTGTATTTATTTTTTCAATTTTAAAATAATAATACCCAGCTGTGGTATTTAATGTTCAAATTCAATGATGAATAATACAAATACATTTTTTTTATTGCAATCAAATAATTATATTAATTATAATATTAAGCCCATTTTTGTGTGGTTACATGGTGTAATGGTTAGCACTGTGGACTCTGAATCCAGCGATCCGAGTTCAAAACTCGGTGGAACCTGGCTTATTTTGTTTACTTTTGTATTTTTTTTATTTATTTATTGTTAGTATTTAAAAATAGTTATATGCAGCTGTTAGATTTTATTTTCAAAATCCATAGTGAATTAAAAAAAAATATTCGAATCAAATAACTATTTTAATTATTAAGACACTCTGCGCGTGGTTCCATGGTGTAATGGTTAGCACTCTGGACTTTGAATCCAGCGATCCGAATTCAAATCTCGGTTCAACGTGACAGTTTTTTACTTTGGTACTTTGATTTTTTTTTTTTCAATTTTAAAATAACAAGGACATCCAACCCGGAATAGAGAATGTATGTGAAAACCATTCATTTTTTGTATTGAAAACTAATAGATTTTTTACATTTAATAATACTTTCTAGATTGTCCCCTAACAACACCGAAGAGCATTTTTATATGAAATATGTCAATTACATATTTAAATAATTTTCTGAAATTTATTAACAGTGGTAATTTCGTATTTGTCTCGTTCCAGAAAGAAGTTAGTAGACGAAGAACTCGCTAAAAATTTTGTTATCTAGAGCAGTTTTTTTTTTAATTCTGATAATTTCAACGGTTTTAAGCGCTTATTTTAATTACATGTTTGTAAAATTTGCGTTTTATTTATACTATTTTATTAGGTGCGTTCGTAATTATATAAATACGTAGCACCTATAGTCGTCGTTTGGTCCGTCCGTCTGTCCGTCCGTCTGTCCGTCCGTCTGTCTGTCCGTCTGTCTGTCTGTCCGCATATAACAACGCAAAAACTACCCAACCAAATGGTTTGCAATTTAAAATATATTATCTTTGCAGAATTTTGTCGAGACATTTCAAATTTTATTAAAATCGAATCAAAACTTTAGGAGATATTAATAAAAATATTTATTAAGAAATTTGAAATTTTTTTTTTTAAATCGGTGCTTTTTTGTTATAGGAGCTTCCGAAGTGTAATCGCGTCAAGCGACCGAGATACTTACAGTGTCTCACAAAAGTGATGGGACACTTGTGCTTTATAAAAAGAAACTGCAATAAAATAAATAAACAAACATGTGCAAAAATTTTTTGGGTGTGTTTCATATTTAAAGTTAGTAACAATTATTACATAACATACATTTTGTCAAAATATTAAAATATTAATTTAGTAAAAATACAATTGTTCAGAACGGAGCAAAAAATGGCTCACATAAGTGATGGGACACTTACTTTTCCATCAAATATTTATCCACAAATTTTACTTTTTAAAAGGTTTTAATATTTTGTTGGATTTCCTTTTACTTTTAAAACATGATTTAATCTTTTTGGGATGGATTCGACTATTTTTTTTGTGATTTCTGGAGTGATTTTACCCCATTCTTCTTGAAGCACCGATTTTAGTTGTTGTTTTGAAGAAATGGTGTGTTTGCGAATTCTTGATTCCAATTCTTGCCAAATATTCTCTATGGGATTTAAGTCTGGAGATTGTGGTGGTGTTTTTATTATTTCAGGACAGTTATATAGCAGCCAGAGTCTAACGTTCAGAGCAGTGTGCTTGGGGTCATTGTCCTGGTAGAATTTAAAATCGTTATGAAGGTTCAATTTTCGTGCTGAAGATTTCAAATTTTGCTTTAAAATATCAATATACTTGTACTGATCCATTATACTGTCAATAAAAACAAAATTACCAACTCCAGCGGACGACATACACCCCCATACCATAACTCCTCCTCCACCATGTTTTACTGTTGGTACCAAGTTCTGTTTGCGAAGTTCTTCCCTGGGTTTTCTCCACACCAAGATTCTACCGTCAGAACCAAATATATTAAATTTACTCTCATCAGCAAATATAACTTTATTCCAGTAATCAGAATTCTTATTTATGTTGGATTTTGCGAAAGCTAGTCTGAGTTTTCTATTCTTTTCACTTACGAAGAATTTTTTCCTGGCTACTCTACCGTGATATCCAGCAGATCGAATTACCCTTCTAATAGTTTCAGGATTAACAATTATTCCATATAATGCTTGTAAATCAGCAGCAACTTTTGAAGCACTAATTCTTGGATTTTTTTTAATATTTCGAACGATAATTCGCTTTATTCCATTGGATAGCTTTGATGGTCAGCCAGGTCTTCTTTTATCCTGAATCATATGATTCTTTTTATATCGTTTAATGATATTGAAAACTGTTGAACGACTCAAGTTAACTGTTTCAGCAGTTTTTCTAATAGATTTTCCACGTTCAATATGCAAATTAATAACTAATTTTCGAATTTCAGGCGAAGTTTCTTTTCGTTTAGCATTCATGACTACACAGAGCTAAAAAACACAAAAATTCCAAAACAAACTGGAGAGAAATACTGCAGACGATTTTATAAATTATTGCCAATTGCTTTTAAGTAAAAATAAAACCCCCAAAAATATTTTTATTGCTTATTTCAGGCGATTTTTGTTGCATATATAATGGTGTCCCATCACTTATGTGAGCTATTTTTTGCTCCGTTCTAAACATTTGTATTTTTATTAAATTAATATTTTAATATTTTGACAAAATGTATGTTATGTAATAATCTTTACTAAATTTAAGTATGAAACACACCCACAAAAAAAATGTGTACATGTTTTTTTAATTTATTTGATTAGTTTCCTTTTGTAAAGCACAAGTGTCCCATCACTTATGTGAGACACTGTATTTTATGACAGAAATGAATCTGCAGACGATATAATTCATTTCACAGATTTAAAAATCATCAAGATCTGAATATTTATATAACTAGCTGATACATATATATCTGAATATTTATATAACTAGTTAAGATATTTGTATGAACAGTGTCATAAAATATATACTTAACTAGCTGTTTAACCCGTTCTACGCACGGGATATCATGAATTTAATTCTAAAACGTGCGTACGAACGCACCTCGTTTGTAACGTTTGACGTACAATTTCCAACTTGTTTATTGCTTAATGGGGTTTTAATTTCGTTATGTAATATTAGCTGGAAACAAATGCTGAACTGTTTAAAATCAAGCGGATTAATATTTTGTAATCGTCTGCAAGCGATAAAGACAGATTTTTAAAAAATCATGCTTGAAAATTATTTTAAAAGTCATAATAAATCATTCATTTAAGATACAGTTTTCAAACAAATTGTATTTGAAAGTAGATTTTTTTCCTTATATAACGGTGTAAAAATTAAAAATGTGCGATGTTTAGAAATTAAAAAATTGCAGTAGCAAAAATCGCAAAACCGAAATTTCACCGGCAAGTGGTGCCATTCGCAAAATGACGTCATCGTTACGCACGGACACGTTTGTCCTTTATAATATAGATAATACCCAGCTGTGATATTTAATTTTCAAATTCAATGGTAAGTAACAAAAATGCATTAAAAAAAATTAGAATCAAACAACTATATTAATTACAATATTAGACCCATGTTTGTGCGGTTCCATGGTGTAATGGTTAGCGCTCTGAATCCAGCGATCCGAGTTCAAATCTCGGTGGAACCTGATTTATTTTGCTTACTTTTGTATTTTATTTTTATTTTATTTATTTATTTATTTATTTATTTATTTATTTATTAGTATTTAAAAATAGTTACATTCAGCTGTTACATTTTATTTTCAAATTCAATAGTGAATTAAAAAAAATATTTTTTTTTATTCAAATCAAATAACTATTTTAATTATTAAGCTCTTTCGTACGTGGTTTAATAGTGTAATGGTTAGCACTCTGGACTCTGAACCCAGCAATCCGAGTTCAAATCTCGGTGAAACCCGATTTTTTTTGTTTACTTTTGCATTTTTTTTTTTTTTTTTTTTTTTTGTATTTCAAAATAATAAAACTCAACTGTTAAATTTCATTTTCAAGTTCAATAGGGAATAAAAAAAAAATGCATTTTTGTAAATTGAATCAAATAAATATTTTAATTATTAAGACCACACTTATGTGGTTCCATGGTGTAAGGGTGCCCCAAAAGTGACTGAGAGGTTTTTCTCTCAAAGATAGTAGATGGGGGATGCTGGGTTCAAACCCCTGTCGCTCTCGTTCGAAGTTATCCGTGGTTTTCTTCGAACCTTGCCGTAAATACGGTTTAGGATCTCTTAGAAAGACCCCTACGGAGGGCTACATTTTGCTAGGGCACGGATTAGCACGGATTTTGTTAGGGCCTATATCCCTCGTGTAGATAATCAGCCGTCATAAAATCAACCAACGAACCAACCATGGTGTAAAGGTTACTCTGGACTCTAAATCAGAGTTCAAATTTCGGAGAAACTGAAATTGTTTGTTTTACTTTTGTATAATAATCTGAAATTTGACGTCCAATACTAGCGTATTGTGTTTTAGAAAGTTATTTTTATTAAAGGCTAAAACTTCAAAAAAATTTATTTTAATAAAATTTTCAAAATTCATTATCTTTTAAAAAAATATGTAAAACTTAATTAGTCAATTTCTAAAAAGTAATACATTGACATGAGATCTCCAACTGTTTGAAGATGAAACAAATTTGGAAAATGTATTAAAGTTGTTCTCAAAAAATATTTTTCCCCGCTCTTCAACGTGAAATTCCATATCTTGTTCTGAACGTATAGTTCACCTTACGAATAACTACCCCGCTAGTGTCTATGTGTTTTCCCATACGTTTATAGTATAGATATTTAAAAAATTGCTTTACCGTTTATGAAAGTTAATATTCTGGAGGCATTACTGAGCTGTTTTCTTTTTTCCTTCCTTTAAAATGGAATAATTTAGTTGTCATGTTTAGAGAAACTTTGTTAAAAATTACAAAACAAATTAATATCTCAGAAACTAATTCAAATTTAAAAATTTTTGAGATCTTATCTTAACTAACTGGTGTTAACTTCATCGTACTATGTTCCATATTTTAGGAAGAGAAGATAAACAATTTTACTTTCAGTGCTCTTGTGAGATGTTTTAAATGACATTAAAAAGTAATTAATTGAAAATAATATATGCTTCTTCTTTAAATTTAATTCTTTGGAATAGAGGGGAATAATTGTCCACCTAAATGCAAGGGGCTTATTAAATCTTCTTCCATTGTAGAATGTAAAGGTGCAAAAATCTTCGATATTATTTCTAAATGTCAATATGTCGAGTCAAAAGTTCGACAGACGATATTTGGTTCTGTAGAACAAATTGGTTCATGAAACTTAAACATGTGAAAACATCAATTTATTTATTCGAATTTTCTTTAAAAATTTAATTTAATCAATATTTTTTGTTCACCATTTATTCAAATCGAAAATAATTTATCTTTTCAGTTTTAATGAAAAAAATGACGTCAATAAAAAATACAATAATCTGTTTTATTTCCCTTTTCATCCACAAAAATGAAGTAATTTAGTTGCCATCTTTAAGGAAATTTCGTTGAAAGTTACAAAAAAAAAAAGCTTAAATTTTAAAATTCTGAGAGTTTATTTCTATTAATGCCCCACCAGTGGCTGAGAGGTTCTGCTCTCAAAACTGGTAGACGGAAGGTGCTGGGTTCAAGCCCCTGTCGCGCTCGTCGACCTAATCGTTCGGAGTTTTCCGTGGTTTTCTTCGAACCTTGCGTTAATACGTGTTAGGATCCCTTAGAAAGACCCCACGGAGGGCACTCTACCCTAGGGCCTATATCCCGCATGTAGATAATCGGCCGTCATAAAATCAACTATTTCTATTTATTCTGAGAGTTTTAAACTCTGTGATATTTTAGATGGAAGATCTCCATAAGCCACATACTGCGAAATTTTTTTTTTTTAATGCCGAATATTCTGGATATATATGTCTATAAAAAAAATTCCTGCGAAATCTCGATATAGCGTCCGTAAAAAAATAGGAGATTTATCGTCGGTTGGCGACACAATGAAACTTCAAAAAATATGCCTTTATGATAAATACGCTTTAAGTAAAAAATTTTTCTACTCTTCATACTAAACTAGTTTAATGAAGTTTAGCTTAGATAAATACACTTTTATTATACTACATTATCATTATCGTTTAAGTTTAAATTCTTTAAATATTGGTCATTTAAACACTCATTAAACAAGCAATTTCCAAATGCATTAAAATAGCTAGCATTCGGCGAGGAAAAAGTGTTGTTCGCAAAATTACGTCTTTTCCCGCCAAATTACACGATTTAATTTTTTTTTTTTTTTTTTTTTTTTTTAACTCGAATTTCGCAGTTAAATTTGACTGATCCTCTATAACGTACATGAATAGTTTCATTAGCATTTTTTTTGTTTCAAAATATTTTGAGCATGCGCTTTAAGGAGACCTTCTTTGTAAGAATCCATGCGGATAGCTGGTGTTAATTTCATCGCGCTGCGCTCCATATTCTAGGATTAGGAGTTGTAAAATACAAACAGACAGTTAGATTTTAATATTATAAATAGAGCCCTTGTAAAGAAAAAAAAATGCTGTATCTAAATGTTTCTATATTGTCCATGATTTAAGAGATAATCGCTATAACCTCTATTTTGAATCCCACCCGGTACACTGAAAAAAAAAAAAACAACTGTTGTTTACAGTATACCGTAAAATTAACAGTAATAAACAGTAAAATAAGGTGTAATACGCTACCGCGAATTTCCATCCTGTACCTTTAATGCTGAAAGAAAAGTGACTCTGAAGTATTTTGAATTAAATATCTGATAAGTTCAAATGCCACTTAAATTGATATTTGATATTCTTATATCTAATGTCTGTCTGATATTTAAGATTCAACACGAAGTGATAGCCTGCAGCCTTCTTTTTAACTTTTATTAAAAGTTATAGTTGACTGATAAGAATGTTTGATTTGCTGGAATGATTAGTTTTTTTTGTTTTTTGTTTGCATTTTATTTAATAATTTCAAAAATGTCTATATGTTTACCTGGTAATTTATAATAATGGTCAGAAAAAAGCAAAGATTTTACATTTAATCTTACATTTAAAATAAGATGTGAATAAATATAAAAGTAAAACAAGAACGAAAAATCATGCGTCAAGCATAGATTATGTAACACTTTCTAACGCTTCCAAAATGCTTCTGAAATAAACAATTTGGAAAACGCCGTAACTCATTTAAAAACCCAATTTCAGTAATTACCAACAATATTCGGAAAAATAACCAAACACAGTTTAAAATTCCCCTTCTGGAATTTCCGCCAATAAATGGAAATGTACTACAGATCTTTTGTGCTGCACTGTATACAATTTATAGAATTTGTACACACCAAGTAATAGACAAAAAAAATAGTTAAGTTTTAAAACGCTCTGCTCAACTTAAAACGCACTTCCAGCAATTATTGTTAAAAGACAGTACTTTAACCGAATTCTTTTGTGTACCCCTGTAAATGAACAATAAATGCTATACACAGCTTCTTGTAATGCACCTCAGTGATATATATATTAATTTAAATATGTTTGAAATAGTGAAACATTATTAAAAAAATCCGCAAACGATTTTTCCCTGTTATGCAACGGAATTTTTTTGAGTATCCTTGTAAAGGAACTATGCACATCATATTCTTGAGAGTAAACCTATTGTAGTGCACCTCAGTAATTTATATCAATATATTTGAAATAGTGTAACATCATTAAAACCTCAAATTACCCAAATTAATTTGGTTAACCCAAATAATTTATAATAATTAAATAATATTTATAATAATTAAATTAATTTGATTAACCCAGTCTTACTACAATCCGACTCTAATAGTTTCGGTTTCGGATTGGGATTTGACTCTTGCTAGTCGGGTTCAGATTGACCGGATTTAAAAAAAAAAAAAAAAGTCTAGAATATTTTTTACATGAAAAGAAAAACTATATATTTGAACATTAATGAGAGTATATATGTCATTTTTCATCATAAAAGATAAAATTGATATTAGCGATATAATTATAAGCTACTTTTCAATAACTCTATTATAATATAAATTAATTTTCTTTCATTTCGGGTTGAGTTTTAGCAGGTTCTACTATTGGTAAGGTAAACGGGCAGCTGCCCCAGAACTGCATTTCTAAAAGAGGATCAAAGAGAAAAAAGCGTTTTTGTGAAAATCAAAACAAATTACGGCTTAAAAAATGTCTTGGAGACCCCTAATTGAACCTTTGCCCCAGGACCCCTCATAGGGTTGGGTTGATTTATGACGGCCAATTATCAACACGAGGGATATAGGCCCTGGGGGGAGTGCCCTCCATGGGGGTCTTTCTAAGGGATCCTAACCCGTATTTACGCAAGGCTCGAAGAAAACCACGGAAAACTCCGAACGGTTAGGTCGACGAGCGCGACAGGGGTTTGAACCCACCATCTCCCGTCTACCAGCTTCGAGAGCAGAACCTCTCAGCCACCGGTGGGGCGGACCCCTCATAGTGTTAGCCGAACCTTACGGTTTCGGGTTGACTTAGAATCAGGGCCAGCGCAACGTCACGCGGGTTGGTTGATTATTGACGGCCAATTATCTACACATGGGATATAGGCCCGGGGGGAATGCCCTTCGTGGGGGGTCTTTCTAAGGGAACCTAAGAAGGCCCGTATTTACGCATGGATAAATCCACGGCTCGAAGAAAACCACGAAAACTCCGAACGATTAGGCCGACGGGCGCGATTGGGATCGAACCCAGCACCTCCCGTCTACCAGCTTCGAGAGCAGAACCTCTCAGCCACTGGTGGGGCTACGTCACGCGGGACTCTGGCAAATCACTTAGTGGGACCCAACGTCTCAGACTACAATGCTGGACTGTTAAAATTATTTTTAAATTGTATAATTGAATAATTTATAAAACAGATCATAAAATATATGAAAAATACCATGCAACTTCTTTCACATGTAATGTACATAGTATTTTTTAATTTTTTAAAATTCTTCTTTCCTTTAGAATTTCTTTGGAATTCCTTGTTTCCTTTAAATATTTATTTATTGCGTTTACGGTTACTTTCAGGATCCTAAAATCTAATTCCCCAACAATTTTATGAACTTTGGCTTTAACTTGGCTAATTACTTTTTCATGAAAAAACAAAAATATCAGTATTTTAAACAGAGACGTTATTTAGAATAGTATAGAAAGGCTCGATTCCCTTAACTGCCCCTGGACAGCCGTACCGTTTTCCTGCTGGTCGCGCCGGCCATGCTTGGCAAATTTATGACGGCCGATTATCAACAATTGGGATATAGGCCCTAGGGGAAGTGCCCTCCTTGGGGTTCTTTCTAAGGGATCCTAACCCGTATTTACGACAAGGTTCGAAGAAAACAAGGAAAACTCCGAACGGTTAGGTAATTGTTCGGAGTTTTCGCGGAGCCGTGGATTTATCCATGCGTAAATACGGGTTAGGTTCCCTTAGAAAGACCCCCACGAAGGGCACTCCCCCCAGGACTATATCCATCGACGAGCGTGACAGAGGTTTCAACCCAGCACCTCCCTATTCACCAGCTTTGAGAGCAGAACCTCTCAGCCACTGGTAACGGCGTGAGGTAATTCCTTCATACGCATTTTTATTTTCATCAACATTTATTGAGAGTTGAAAAATTATTTTCTTAAGGCAATTCTCAAAAAAAAAAAAAAAAAAAAAAAAAAAGACTTTTTCACGTTTAATAACGCGAAATTTTCTTGACACATTTGTCGACTCATTTTTAAAGGTAAACGCATGATACCTGCAGGTATGATTATTAAAGTAATTTGTAACCGAACAGTTGTTTCATTTTTGGATAAAGGAAATACACCTTGAGTTATAATTCATTATATTTTCAGGACGGTAGATTTCTTTTTTCCTGTCCTGCACTATCGCATGCGGAATTTCGGTTCAAAACACCACTTTAAGAACATTTTTTGAAAGATTTTCTACCTTTACCAAAAAATGAAGAAAAAAAAAACTGTTTGATTACATAGTTTCTGAAGAAGAGCACATGCCAAATTTGAACAGAATAATAAAAAAAATGTGTTAAAAATCTTCTGCATTTACCAAAAAATGGAAAAAGCGAAAAAACAGTTCAATTAAATATATATATTTTTTCTAATAATGGCACATGCCAATTTGATGTGTTTTCGGACAAAAGTAAATAAAAAATTGTGTCAGAAAGTAGCCAGTTTGGATTTGAGAACAGCCCTAAAGAGCGAAGCGAAGTCACAAAGTTGCAATCTGTGTCAATGATAACAAAGAGCGAGAAACAAATAAGATGCAGAACGCAGTTTCCTGTCTGGTTCCATGGTGTAATGGTTAGCACTCTGGACTTTGAATCCAGCGATCCGAGTTCAAATCTCGGTGGAACCTGAAGTTTTTTTTTTAACTTTTACATTTTAATTTTTTTATATTTAAAATAATATTACTCGACTGTTAGATTTTATTTTCAAATTTAATAGTGATTTTTTTAATGCATTTTTTTTTATTCGAATAAAATAACTATATTAATTATTAAAACCACCCGTTTGTAGTTTCTGTGGTGTAATGGTTAGCGCTCTGGACACTGAATCCAGCGGTCCGAGGTTCAATTTTGGTGGAGCCTGAAAATTTTTTACTTATATATTTTAATTTTTTAGTAAAAAAAAAAAAAAATAAAAATAAAGTAATAATACTCACTTCTGAGACTTCCTCTTCAAATTTAATAGTAAATCTAAAATAAATACATTTTTTTTTTTAATTCGAATCAAATAATTATATTAATTGTTCAGACCAACTGTTTGTAGTTCCATGAGTGGTGTAATGAGTGGTTCCATGAGTGGTGCTATTTCACGTTGTACATTTATTTTTAATATAACGGCACAAAGTTTAATCCACATTTTCAGGTGCAAGTATGTGGTTCCATGGTTAGCTCTCTGAATCCAGCGATCCGAGTTCAAATCTCGGTGGAACCTGACAATTTATTTACTTTTGCATTTTAATTTTTTAATATTTAAAATAAAATTACTCAACTGATAGATTTTATTTTCAAATTCAATAGTGTCTTTTTTTAGAATAAAATAACTATATTAATTATTAAGACGACGCATATGTGGTTCCATGGTGTAATGGAACTCTCATTTCTGAGCACTCTGAACTCTAAATCCAGCGGTCACAGTTCAAATCTGGGTGGAACAAGGCATTTTTTTACTTGTATATTGTAATTTTTTAGTAAAGTGAAATAGTTAAAATAATTATACTCAGCTTTTAGATTTCATTTTCAAATTCAATATTAAATTTAAAATAAATACTTTCTTTTTCCCATTTCAATCAAATAATTATATTGATTGTTAAGACCCTTAGTTTGTATTTCCATGGTGTAATGGTTAGCACTCTGGGCTTTGTATCTAACGATCCGAGTTCAAATCTCGATGGTGACTGAAAAATTTTTACATATATATTTTAATTTTTCAGTAAAATAAAATACTTAAAGTAATAATACTTACATCTTAGATTTCCTTTTCAAATTTAGTAGTAAATCTAAAATAAATGCAATTTTTTTTAAATTCGAATCAAATAATTATATTAATTGTTCAGACCACATGTATGTGGTTCCATGGTGAAATGACTCAGGTAGCACAGGAATATCGGCGAATATCGGGAGCTGCGATTTTGCAATATAGGCCAATATCGGTAAACACCGGACCCGCTGATATTGCATGGCTAGGTTTTTTTTCAATATCGGCCTGTATCGGGACCCAATATTGGCCGATATCCGTGAACGCCGGACTGGCCGATATCGGTGAATGTCGGACCGATCGATATCGAAGAACATCGGACTGGCCAATATTGGTCAACGTCGGACCTTCCGATATTGGTCAAAACGGGATTTAGCACTATAAAATGACAAAACTTTTTTTTCCATACAGAGGGAGATATTGATTACCTGTCTTGGCACAATATTAGAAATCAATAACTCTTTACATTAGGGGAAAAAAAGATTTGCCATTTTATATTGTTGAGTCCAGCTTTGAATTATCTAATCTATGTATATATAAGCATCTGCCATGCCACATGGATTAACTATTTTGTTTAGGCCTCATTTTTTATTCCCCCAGTCTTTATTATTATATCCATTAGATATAATTGTAATATTAAAGATTATGAATGAAAGAATACTAAGAAAGCATTTTATTAAATTTAATATTAATAAAATAATTTATTCAAAATTTTATAATAGCTACATTTTGATGTTTCTCTCTCTCTCTCTCTTTCTTTTCTTTTTCTTTTCTTTTTTTTTTTTTTTTTTTCATGTTTAGTGTTTTATGGAAAAACATTAAAATGTAAAAAAGATAATTAAATGCTACTTTTCTCATTAAAAATAAAAAGTCCTTCCGGCCTGTACCGGGAGGAAAAGGTAGCTTTCCTATATCTACGTTTTAAAATTTTAGCTAATGTTACACGAAAACAGCAAGCTAAAATGCAAAGAAACGTTTACAAAAGATTCGTTAATACTGAATTTGAATAAGAAATTCGTCAAATTATTGAGCAATAGCCAAATTGGCTTCATTTATGAAGACTTATTTTGATCACCAAATTTCGCGATATTTCGCCAAATGTCGCCAATTTTGCCAATTTTTTCGCCAATGTCGCCAATTTTGGCGCTAACGGATATGAATATATAGTTTTATGCGTATGATTGGGAAAATTATTACAACAATGAAAGAAAATAATTTGCGAGTAATCGCGTTAATGTGCTGTTTTGTTTCAAAATGTCAGCCACCCTAGAATTTCAAACTGCTCTATCTCAGCCATTTTTTAAGATAGAGGTAAACCAAAAAAGCTCTGGAATCCTTGTACCAAGGCCTAACACGTAATTAAAAAATAAATTTGAATTTTTAACTTTTTTGTATAGTTATTTTAGATTTTAAGTTAATTTAAATCTTTAAGTGGCCGCCATCTTGAAACAAGATGGCGGACCAAGCTGGCCAACGAACTCGGTCGAGACATTAGTGACCTTAATACACACAATTAGTTTCATCAAAATCGATTCATAAATACGGGCGTTATCGTATGACATAGGTCAGATATATATAATATATATATATATATATATATATATATATAAATCAACATTTGGACGGAGGGTGGTTTTGGGGTCTGGGGGTCATGATCGGTGAAAATATATCGAAATTTTCCGGAACTGCTTTCCTCCGAACGGCTGCAATAGGTAGCTTTATACTTTTTTGTATTGAAAGCTACCTAAAAGTCATATTATATCCATAATAACAATTTGCGGAAATGGTAAGATTGAAAATTGTAACATATAGTATTATTTAAAAAATACATTTCTTTTGCCACATTTTCATATCAATCACTTTCATATCACATATCATTCATCATTTTTTTTTTCATATATATTTTTTCAAATAATCAATAGAAATATTTAACCATTATTAAAAATTTAAGAAAAATAACATGTAGCTGTAGGGATTTATTTTTTTCTGCTCTTATCATAAATATAGATCTTTAAATTTGTTTAATTGTATTTATATATATAAACCTTGAAAAAAAAAAGTAATCTTCTGGCAAAATTTAGTTGAAAAAAAATCCTGTTAAATTACTTATGCAAAAATCCACCTGTTGTATAACTTTTAAAATTACTTTATATCAACTTTATATCAAAATTATTTTATATCAAAATGAAGGAATATTTTATATCAAATGAATTTTATGAATTACTTTATGTCAAAAATTATCAAAAATCAATACAAAAATGCATTAGTTTCCAATTTTTTTACTGAAAAAAAATTATATTTTATCTTTACAACTATCTTTATTTTGAATCAGAGTCTCACGTATACAACTGGGGGATAAACACCCTGTTGAAATTCTATATTTTTTATTAAATATCATTATATTTTTCATTAAATTTTTTATAAGTTTTATTTAAAAATTAGTTTTAATGGCAATTTTAAATAGAAAGCGCAATTGAAATGACCATTTAAACAGTCAAATAATAGATTACAAACAAAGACGTTAAACGAAGTAAGGAAAGCTGTTCTTACAAAAAGTTTTCTTATTTGTAAAAAATATTTTTTTTTTCATCACTTCAAAATTTTTAGAAATTTTAGATCTCTACAAATAAGACTAATATGTCATGAAGGATATTTAAATTTCAATTCAGAATTTCCAATGTCTACTTAGTTGATGAAATCAGAAAAAAAAACAGTAATTGATGGAAAGAAAATATTCTAAATACAACACATTTCATTGTTGATATTCTCCCCCGCCCCCTAAATATATATATATGTATATATGTGTGTGTGTGTGTGTGTTTATGTAAATAAATAAAAAAATATTTTAAAAACATTTTAAGTGATAAAAAGAAGGAAAGAAACTAAATAAGACAAAACATGTTCAATTTTCTTATATATATGTATATATATATATATTTGTGGGGAAGGGGGAAGGCAGTAAATATATATTATACATTTTTACATTTTTAATTATTTAATTCAAATTAATATATTCTGGAAATTATGTGTAATGAATGCATTTGAAATAGAAATTTTAAAAGAGCTTAGCTTTTAAATATCACAATAATCTATGTATGTTTTACTAAAATTCCAATTGGATTTTATGAATATTCATACAAACAGCATGAAAGGTTTATATTGTAGAAAAGTACATTTTAAAACCGGTAGATGGCACCCAAACAATATTGTTCGTTTGTTACTATCTAGGATAACAATGTTTAATCTGGATTTTTAATTAAGAACTTAAAACATTATAATAGGATATGATATACATGTTTTATAGGAAAAATATGCTGAACAGACATGATTTCAAGTAAAAGATATTATTATTTATCTCTGATATGTTAACATAGGTTTTTCATTAAGCGTAACATGGCGTTTAACTACGGTCGATTCGCAGACCAGAGTGGTTTCGCTCGGAATGGTTACAGACAGTTTCTTGCCTTCGGATTTTATTATAAGTAGATAAATAAAACTTTCTAAAAGTTGAGTCATTTCAGTCAAGTGGCAAAGCAAGACATTTTGCACTTACCTTATACGCAATTTCCCTGTAGAGTTCGCTCCCCCAGTGGCTGAGAGGTTCTGCTCTCAAAGCTTGTAGACGGGAGGTGCAGGGTTCAAACCCCTGCCGCGCTCGTCGACCTAACCGTTCGGAGTTTTCCGTGGTTTTCTTCGAACCTTGCCATAAATCCATGGGTTAGGATCCTTTAGAAAGACACCTAGGGCCTATATCCCTCGTGTAGATAATCGGCCGTCATAAATCAACCAACCCTTTGGTGTTCTTTTCTGGAGAATGATTGACGTTAGGCTGAATGGGGGACTCTTTTTTTGCGTAAGATAGTCGAGGTTAGTCTTAACTATCCAATGATAAAAAAAATCATTTAACATCACAGACCATTGTGGTACAGTTGCTGCGTTTATTTGAAATAACAACATGTTAAATTAAATGTTTTTTATTCACAAAATATTACTATTCATATTATTATATTACAAGCAAATTTTCTGCAAGTCATTTGTCAGGTTTCTGACTTTAACAGAGCCTATGTTGCATATATCTAGTTAATTTAATTAATTGTATTTAATTATTATTATATATTACTGTATTCTGATATATATTTTCTTTTTCTGTAAACTTCCGTATGTGATTGACAATGGAATTTCCCTGATCCACTCAGATCTTTGTGGGTGTTGGATGTTCTGGCGCCCATTGTTATTTGATGAGCATTGTTGTCCCCCCTTATCCCCTTCTTAAGCTGACAAATATATCTGACAGAAATCTTTTACTTCTGAAAACTATAACTTGGTAAGCCTGAAACCCTACCCTACTTGGCGAAATAAATTTTGTGTGAATATATCTGCTATTGTACATTAGAATAATAATTATAATAATAATAATAATGATTAATTTTATTATAAATATATTTTTACAGCTATAATTTGATTTCCTCTTAAGTAAATAAATAAATAAATCATTCTTTACTTTGCTTAACACTTTAGCATTCGGTTTTACAAGACTTGAGATATTGAAAACTAATTTTAATATTGATTTGTTGATCATTTTTGGAAAAAAGGTGATTACAAATTTAAAATAGAAAAATACAGACTTTTATATATTTACTTGCATAACACGTGGAATTACTGTTTTATTTTCCCAAAGTTTTTTTTTTTTTTTTTTTTTTTTTTTTTTTAATGCATTTAGATGAAAAAAGCAGAAATGACAAATAGACCATTTAAAAATCTAAGGCCAAAAAAGTTTTGAAACTAGAATTTATTTCTTCTGCATGTTGCTAATTAATATACTTATCCATTTATAATTAATAGCTCTGGTGATTACTATCTGATGTATAAAAGAAATTGCCCACATGACAATATAATTTTTAATTATCAAATTATATCTTGCAGTTTCCCGTTGCAGGTAAATATAATTTTACATATGAATTTATATTTATAGTGACATACCATTTAATTCTTTTACCGAGTATGTTTTCAAAGTTAATATTTTAATGTTATCAAAATTAAATTTTTATATAGGAAATGTTATGATCATTTTTGCTTCAGATGGTGGACATAGAACATAAAAATGAATCATACATCGTGAAATTCTTTATAATTTTTACACATATATATTTGCTCAGTAAATTTTAATATTTTTTGGCATTTAAAAGAAAATCTTTCTTTATCTTTTCTTTTCTTTTTTAATAAAAAGTTTCTCATAACACGTGCCAGGTTTTTATGTATGTTAGTATATTTGAATGAAAATATAAAACATTCAGAGAAAGGAAAAAGCTTTATGTGCTGTTAATTTATTATTATTGAACTATTTTATTCAAATCTTAAAATAAATCAAAGCACACATCAAGGGGAAAAAATATACTTTCGATTAAGAAAATGAACAGCACAGTATAAAGCAGAATTGCCAAAAACAGGTTTTTTTTATATAATAAAAATAAAAATAAAATAAACCGGTTTTTTGGTTTAAACCAGGTTTTTGTTTGTTTAAATCATGTATTTTTTTCTTTTTTTTCTTTTTTTTTTTTTTAAATATAATTTCCTATTACATATAGTTGCATATTTGTTCATAAATATAAACATTGTTAGATATCATATAAGTAATGTAACTTCATTTGAAAATATTTCAAATTAAATAATTACTGTCAGTTATGTAGAAAAGTGAAATCATTTGTAATTTAAACGTTATTAGTAACAAAAGAATAAACGGCTGTACACAGTCAAACATTGATACCTTGAAAATCTTTTCAAGAATCTTTTGATTACTAATAAATAAATATTTAATGTAGTTTCATGAATATAATATATTTTTCCACTGCTATTCAAAGCAATTTCTTTGAAATATTTGTTATCATACTGCGATGTGTGATAGTATGTCTGGGGATGTCCGATTTGTCTGTGAGAACACTAAATGAGCACTTATGATATTTTATTTTAAAAAAAAAAAACGCTTTTCATAAGGAATTCCTGGAATTATTTTATATTTAGCAGTTGCGTTTTTACACTTTCTTTTAAGAAGTATTGTTTATTGTCACTTGACACTTCTTCTCCAAAACTGCCAGATTTCCAAAAAAAGTAACAATAAAATAAGCAGAAAAAACTATTTACCAACATTTTAGACTACTGAAAATATTTAAAATGCACAATAGCTTTACAAAAGGTTGTCATGCACTAAAAAATTTATTAAAAGAGCTTTTTTTAAATATTTTATAATATTACGCATTAGTTAAATAAATAAAAAAATAATAAAATTATATATTTCTAGGCATTTTTTATGAAATGAAGTCTCAAGCAAACCTTATCTCAAATTTTCGCTCATTCCCTTGTTAAATAGTGTGTTTGGTTGGGTTTTAAAGCACTTAAATATATCTTATTGCATATTTTAGTTAAAAGTAAACAAGTGTTTCATCGACAGAATTTTGGTTTAAAAATTTAAAAGAAAAATGAACGTTTTCTAGTTTTTATCTACAGAATGGTTAATATTTCATATAAATATCACTATCTGCGGTTGTTAAAGTGTGTTTTTATATTAAAATAATTCTGGTGATTTTTTTTTTCTTTTTTGAGTTATAATTCCAAGCCAACATTTTTGGCTATTAAATTACTAAGATTTATTGGTAATATTGAAATTCTATAACTGACACTAATTTTTTGAATGTCATCTTATTTAACTTTATATCTTGCATTTTTTTTTTTTTTTTTTTTTTTTTTTTTTTTTTTTTTTTTAATTTTTAAAGGAAAAATTCCCCAATACAGAAAATTTTCTTTTACAACTTGACCAAAATATTAAAGGTAAATCTTGTTATGTTATTAACTGCTGTAAATAATCTATATTTTTTAAAATGAACATATCTTATGCTAAATATTTAATATATTTAATATATTTTTTATTTGATAATTTCACGTTTTAAGATAACTCTTTAGAGCATAATACCCTGTTTTACATCGGACATTTGAGATATCTTAGACCGCCATTTTTGAGGTGGTACCCTCCCGGAATTGGATACCTGTCCACACCGCAAAACTCATCTAAGATAACTCACTGAACATCACTGTGACCGAGATCTAAACAAACATAGAATGTGCGCATGCGCATATGTTAAAGGCAACCTCAACAGCCAATCGGCCTCCAGAGCCAATCAGAGTGAGTGGTACTGGCTTTATCTAGCAATAGAAAGTTCAAACTCACTAAGTGAGTTTCTGGAACTCCCTCAGTGAGTTCGACGGTCTAAGATATCTTAACTATCCGATCTGAACGTAGTATTAGACATGTTTTTCAACACATGCTAATTTTCATACTGCATGTATACAAACATGACCTAAACTAACTATGTATCAAGTTGACAGCTGAGATAAAGTGTTAAAAAATAAGTAATTTGTATCAATACTTCAAAATACTTAAATTACAAAAGAGAAAATATTATATTATATTTGTTCTAAAAAAACCAATTTTTTTTCTTTTTTGAAAAAAAAAAAAAAAAAAAAACAGTTGGTTAAAACCACTTGGTTTAAACCGTGCCAACGCTGGTACAAAATAGTTATTTTACATCAACTTTAATTTGATTGATCAATGATCATTTAAAAAAATTAAGAAGCATTTTTCTAACCGTTTACTATCTGAAAAATGCTCCTTTTAAGCATAAGTAGCTAATTTTGATAAATAGTATCACTGTTCCTCTAAAACAAAATCACTCTTATAATCTAATATTGTAGTGTTAAGTTCTCGGTATAAAATAATTTTTAAAAAATGGCATACTAATGTGTGCCGTGAATAAAGTCGTTGTCTACAACAGTGTGCATAATAATCGGGCTGTATAGAAAAGTTATAATCAATATCTTATACTTTTAGAGTAGAATAAGTTCAAGACAGTGGATATATTTATTCAAACCAGGGGTCGATGCAGGGTTTTTTTCTTGGGGCCCATTTTGTGAAAAGTAAAGGTTATTTTTGTGAAATTTTATTATATTTTTGTGAAAAATAAAATTTTGTAATGAAAGTCGAAATTCAGCTACTCAAATTCAAACCAAGCGTTAATTAACAAAAACTTTTTTAAATACTTTTGCTGAAGTTTTCCTCTCTGGTGATCTTGTTTGTTTACAAATTATACATTTTAAAAGTCAAAGAATAATAAATAATAAATTGTAAGTTTTTATAAAATGGAATTTTGTGAAGGGCCCATTTTATCAAATTGAATTTTGTGAAGGGAGCCATTTTATCAAATTGATTTTTGTGAAGGGGCCCATTTTATCAAATTGATTTTTGTGAAGAGGCCCATTTTATTAAATTTATTTTTGTGAAGGGGCCCTAAATAGGCCCCAAATTTTGTCTGGATCGACCCTTGCAAACATGTATTTATATGCTCATATATGTTTGGGGTAATTGAATGTTATGGGGGGTTAGCCACTAGGCCTGGAATTATTTTGATGCACATTTTCTAACTATTACAAAGAAATAAACACTTTTAGTGCTTTAGAATACATATACATATTTCGCCATGAAGCAGACTGGGGTTTCATCCAGAAGCAGGATTTGATTTATATCATGGACAAACTGGGCTGTAGCCCTGGCACTTCTGATTTTTGGAGCTCTCAAATTTGGTATGCAATTTTCGCAAAGCTGATATCTACTTCGACATTACACTGATCATAATCCATATTTTAAAAAAAAATAGAGTAGGATAATTTTAAGACCAACAATATATTTATCTAAATACAGTAAAACCTCTCAATAGCGGACACCTCAGGACTGCGGAATTTGTCTGATTGATATTAGGAAGAGTCCGCTTTCTCCGAATAGCAGACAAATTGTGCGATGCTGCGGAGTCCATTTTTGAGAGGTTTTGCTGTACTTAGATAAATGTATTTTTTTTAAACTTATCCTACTCTAAAAGTTCAAAATATTGATTACAATCAGTACGATATCAAAAAAGATTTAAAATATCAGCTTCACGAATACCACTTTTGTATACCAAATTTGAAACCCCGTGATTTTTTTTTTTTTTTATTGATTTTTTTTTTTTTTTTTTTTTTTTTTTGGGGGGGGGGGGGCAGTTTTGCCTTTGTTTTAATCAGGTTCGGCTTCTTGAACAAATCCTAGTCCTGCATTATAGTAAAATATTTCCCATTTATTCAGGATTCAATGTGGTCAAACATGACTGTGTTTAAAACTCTTTTTTTTCCATTATTAAAAAAAAGGGCGGGGGGTTCTCGAAAAAAAAAAGTAAAAATAAATAAAATAAAACTAGCCTTAATAGTATTTTTATTATACGATTTTGTAAACGGAAAAGAATAATCAAAATAGGTAAACCTATACATCTGTTGTGATCAATTATCAAGTAATAACACCCTGCTTTTATAGCTCAAATCTAAACTTGATACTTTCTGACAAAGTCACAAAATCATTTTTGTTTTCTTAAATGAACCCAATTTGCAGATATTCTTATATAAAAAAAAGAGTTTCTCTTTCTTTCTATATATAAAGACGAAGGATCTTTTAGAATATAACATCAACGCGTTTGCTTTAAACCGATTTTTAAAACTCGGCAATCCTGGAAATGTTATTATCAAAGAAGTTCGCTTATAACCAAGGGTAGATCCAGACAAAATTTGGACCTAATTAGGGAACCCTTCACAAAAATTCATTTAATAAAACAAACCCCTTCCCAAAAATGAATTTAATAAAACGGGACCCTTCACAAAATTATTTAAAATAAAACAGAACCCTTCACAAAATTCCTTTTAATAAAGCTAGGGCATCCAACCCGGGCTTCCCGGGATTGAGAATATATGTGAAAACAATTAACTTTTTTTAAAATTAAGAACTCTCTCTCTAATAGATTTTTACATTTAATATTTTTTAGATTGCAATCTAACAACATCACCAAAGATCGTTTTTATATGAAATATGTCAAATTTATATTCAAACAAAATTTTAAATTTATTAAAAGTGGTCATTTCGTTTCGGTCTCGAGCCAGAAGTTAACAGCGGAAGAAATCGCTAAAAATTGCGCTACCTACGACAGTGTTTGTTTATTATTATTCCGATAATTTCAACGGTTTTAAGCGCTTATTTCAATTACATGTCTGTTAAATCTGTGTTTTCTTTGTACTATTTTATTGATTGCTTAGTGAAGTTTTAATTTCGTTATTGAA
Source organism: Maratus michaelseni (assembly GCA_963931845.1). Classification (NCBI taxonomy): domain Eukaryota; kingdom Metazoa; phylum Arthropoda; class Arachnida; order Araneae; family Salticidae; genus Maratus; species Maratus michaelseni. The sequence goes on along the minus strand of OZ007593.1, from coordinate 143,825,769 downwards.
TATTAGCTGGAAACAAATGCTGAACTTTTTATATCGTTTAAAGTGAAAATAAATTTATATTTTGTAATCGTCTGCAAACGATAGAGATTTTTTTTAAGTCATGCTTGAAATTTAACTAAATTGTTATAATAAATTATTAAATTGCGATACAGTTTCCAAACAAATTGCATTTGAAAGTACATTTTTCCCTACATAACGGTGTAAAAATTAAAAATGTGCGATGTTTAGAAATTAAAAAAATTGCAGTAGCAAAAATCGCAAAACCGAAATTTCACCCTCAAGTGTTGCCACATGATATTTTCAAATATATCCGATTTTTTCAAAACAGTCAACTTACTGCTGATTATATTTTCAGAATTAATATAAATTAGAAATTAAAACATATTGCAATTAACATGAAAAGCTTAATAAAACAATATTCTAAATGTTTTTCCTTTCTTTTTTTCCTTCACTTACAACAAAAATAAAGATAAACTAATACTGAACTGAAACAATTTTTTAAAAGTTAAACAATTTACTTTTTACACTGAAGGTGGTTCTCAAATTCCCTGCTCAACAACGCCAAACTTTCTGACACATTTTTAAACGCAAAGGCATACAGTTGGAAGACCTATGACTATTGAAACGATATGGAATCGAAATGAGTTTTCCATTTTTTGATCAATAAGTTACTTATCCAGTTATAAGCGAATTGTGTTACGGGAACATATATTTTTCTCCTTTCTGGCGCTGAGGGTTCCGGAATTCGATTGAAAACGTCGACTTTGACAGTGTTTTCTGAAAGATTTTCTGCCTTTACCAAAAAAATAGAAAACATGTTTCGATTACAAAGTTTCTGAGTAACAACACCCTTGCCCATTTCATGCGTTTCTGAACAAAAATGAATTAAAAATGTGTCTAAATATAGCCCTTTTGGATTTGAGAACAGCCTTAAAAAATATGAAAATTTCCAGCATCACGACAGCTATTTCAACATCATAATTGATATTTTTTCCTGTTTAAAAAAAAAAAAAAAAGTTTTTAATGCATAAAAGTTCTTTTACAACTTCGTAGTATTTTCAAACTTTTTTTTTCTTTTTGAATGCGTGAACTATATTTACATTTAAAATTAAATTTTCTGCAAAATTGCTAAGGTAAATTCAGAAAAAATTCTTGTTTACTTGCATCTAAAACTTTAAAATGTACATGTTCACAAAATATATTATATTTATTTCTCTTTATGGATATTGATTTTAAATCAGAAAAGTCTACATACTTTTTAAAGAAAAGTCGCCAAACAGTATGATAAAGTCCCAAAATAGTATGATAAGGGGAAAATAGTTAAGAATTTTGTGGGAGTTAATCTTCTCTGTTCACCTTTGTTAGGAGTAAGTTTGGGGGGAAATTCTCATCCATCTTTACTTGTCAATGCATAATATGGAACCTATTCAGGTACCAGAACATCATGCCATCGATATTTGTAGGATGTTCTCGGGGTCATTGTGAAAATAACTAATCCGGTTTTAGAATGTGGATACAATGAGCACTGGATTCCTAGCGAACTGGGTTGAGAAGATAATAGAAAGGGGGAATGTTCTAGAGAAATGTTTCTACAGGTCTGGAAACTCCGTGAAGGAAGAACGAGAGACCCCGTTGATCTAGAGAGTGGAGTAAAGCGTGTGGCACGAGTCAGTCGTTGGTGAGAAACGGAGAGTGAAGGACCGCAGAGCCCAGCGTGCAAAGGAGAGTGTAGGATCACAGAGCCCAGCGTGCAGAGGAAAGTGTAGGGCCGCAGAGCCCAGCGAGCAGTGGGAAGTGTAGGACCAGAGTGTCCTGAGAGAGAGAGAGAGAGAGAGCAGCTGCGTAGAAGGGCAGACCGCAGAGAGAACATGCATCGGACAGCTTGGTCTGGGGTGAACGAATTACAGCTTAGACGGAAAAGTATGTATGAGTGGTGCGTAACGAAATAGGATAAAACTTGCGATCAGGGAGATTGTCATTCGACATTCGCATACGGCAAGTGCTTATAACATATATGGACCAATAAGGACTATCACTGCAACATTTTTTATGCTAATTTAATCAATAAATTATTAGTTGATTATTTAAGTGAGAACTTCTTTTCACAATATGTCCGGTATCAGTTTAATACCGGTGGTGGCAGCAAAATACCTTACTACTGAGGTCTCAAGGCTAAAAGAAATACTGCGGTGACCGCAAAAGGCAACACAACCATAACATCATCTATTTCTTGTTCCTGTGTTCTCCTTCTTTTCCTTTGAAAAAAGTTTCCATCCCAATTGGCAGATCTCACAAGCACTTTTCCAATGTGGCTGGAGATAGCAGGTGTTTTTGCTTTTTCAAACTTCATTTTCACACTCACTAGAAAAGTAGAATAAGCGAAAATCAAAATTTGCCCAAGTAAATTTTCATCATAAAAATTTATAACTTATTACTACTTATACTATGTTTACTTATTCTATTTTTTATTTATAAACTATGTAATGTAAATTTTAGATTTGAATTTAATAGTAAAAAATTATAGCTTGAAAATCATTTCTTTTTCACCCGAAATATTTAACCATAATTGTGTGAATATATTTTATCTTTTTGACTGTCTTCATTCTGAATCAGAGTCTGAACTTACTGATTCTAGACTACTAAGAGATGAACAGTCTGTTGGAAAAAAAAATATTATGTTCTTAAAATAATAATAATAATAATAATAATAATTTTGAAATATCTTAAGCGATAAAAACTAAAAGTGTCTTCAGAAAGAAAAAAAACTTTAACCAAAATCAGAGAAGTACAAAGAAACTCAGATAGACACCAACCTCAGATATCTTATGTACAGAAATCATTTCAAAATAATAAAATGCAAACGAGAAATTTTAAAACAAAACCCCCTTGGTTTAACAGTAGCTTGCGACTGTCATTCCATTATTGAATAATACAAAGTTTTAATTTTAGGTGGGAATAAGACGCCTTTTTATGCTATGAATGTGGCATATTTATTTCATACAGAAATTAAATAAGATTTGAAAAGTTTAAATTTCTAATTTATGCAGATTCATGATCGTCATAAATTTTCATACTTACCATATATATATATACAGGCATGAAAACATTATTATTGTAATATAACATGCAGAAATAAATCTCAGTGAAAATTACACAATGTAATTGATTTAGGCATATGTTAAATAAATATGCAATTAAAGCTAAAAGACATAAAAATTAAAACCACTTACTGTTTTTATTCAGAACTATTTTCCGTTATTCATGCTATATTATGAGTTCAAAGTCCAAACACATTCTCATATTACAATTTCTGTACTATATTAGCATAGCTACTCAAACGGAAGCAAACATTGCAGGAAGAAAACACACTAAAGCAAAATCAGAGATAATTTCGCAAAATTTGCATGATGTGCATGCATTATGAGCACAAAATAGTTAAAAATTTATCTATATTAGTTTAGTGTTTTTTAAATAAATGCTTTTTTAAAAAATATTTCTATTTCTTATTTTTGTAACCCCCCCCCCCCCCCCCCACACACACACACACACACATTCATTTTGCATTTGAAAGAATATTTGCTGACACTGGGAACACTAGCAAAAAAAAAAAAAAAAAAAAAAAAAAAAAAAAAAAAAAAAAAAAAAATTGAGCACACATAGTTAATAATTATTTTGTTACACATTTTAAAATCAGTTTTTAAACTTATATCATTACCTTTATATTTTAAATGTTGTATATATTACAAGAAAAAAATTAAAAGCACAGAATTTGTACACCATTACAATTTTATCTACCCCTCCCCCTTCTCTAAATTTTCAGGTCAGAATTTTTTGCATGTTATCCTTTTAATATTGCATCAGTCTCAGAAACAGCCAAAGTAACATTTTTTAAAAAAAAGCCGATTTCAGTAAAAAAGCTAAGAACTTTCATATCTGTATCTTACATAAGGCGACATTAGGATTTCTGACATTACGATCAACAAAAATTTTTACAAAGTGATCTCTAAAACAAACTGTCCCATAAAAAAAATCTGATATTTACAGTTTCAATTTGACCATTCTATAAAGTGAAGATTTCTCGAATCTTTAATATCATTTTCAATTTTTAACACTTTTCCAGTATTAAAAGGATAATTATCATAATATATATTCACTACAATTCCTACAATTCTACAATAATATACCTGCCAAATTTCTGTTTTATTTTTATTTATTTTTTATTTTTTTAATAAACGTACTTGGAAACAGTCATTTTCATTGTCATGACAATCGGAATAAAAAAATCACAAGACATGCATACTTACGATAGAGTATCTTAAGTACTTCTTAAGTTAAGTAGAGTCAAATACGATCATCAGGCATCAACAAGAAAATTTAGCGAGAGAAATGTCACTGAGGAATGTGATCTAAAAAACAACATACACTCAGTGACGCTGTTTTGGCCACAAGAGTTTGGCAGATGACATGAAGACCACAGTACGATTCAGATTCTGAAGACTCAATGACACCTTTGTCCACAAGAGATTGGCAGGTGACATAAAGACCATAGTACAATTAAGATTCTGAAAAAAAAAAGGATAAATGGTTCAAAATCAACAGAAAATTTTTAAACGTATGTGAAAGATTATGATGAAAGATTATGAATGCAAGTTAAAGGATTATTTATAAGTATGCAAAAACTAGGTTTTATTTTCCACATAGTCCCCCCCCCCCCCCCAACCAAGTCAAATAAGCACAAAACATTTATGAAGTATTTTATAATGTAAGACAAAATTATACAATGGATTTTGTTTTTATTTGGTATAATTTGATTTAATTTATTAAGTAATAATTATTACTACTTAATAATAAATTTATTAAATTATAATTCTTATTAAAAATATGTTTATATGACTTGTAAGAAATGGGAAGGTGTTGGCAGCTGTGTTTGTATATTAATGTTTTAGTATAATGCAGCAAGCAAAAAGGCTTTTTCGCTTTTGTAACAAAACTTTTCATATAAAGTAAAGAATTTGGATATCATATATATTACTTTAACATGCATGCGACGAAGGAATGTTACATTTTATAGAAATAAAAGAGAAAATTGGGAGATTGCATGTTGATTTTTAAAATAAAAAGAAAATTAATGCGCATGTATATTTCAGAAAAAAAAATTAATGTAGAAAGTAAGTTTTAATAATAAAAATACATCTGAAGAACAGTAATTTATTTATCTTAAACTTTAAAATGCAACTTTAAAACATAAATGATAATATGAAAGGCCAGACACAGAAAATCATGAATAAAACAAAATCTGAAAATCTTATTAAACTGAGAAATTTAAAATATATGTGGAAATACATTTCACTGTGATTGCATTGAAAAATGATTTTAGGGAGAAATTTAAAAGTAAATATATAAGCTACATCCTACACAAAGGCACAAAATATGCAATAGAAAATACCAATTTCAATAGCATGCCTATACACATTTTAGTTCTATGGCAAAATTTAAAAAATCGTTCGTTCGAATCAAGACAATCAATAAAAAAATAATAATAACAAAAACATTAAACGATATACACCAATTAGCATTAGGCTTAAACAGATAAAAAACAATAAGTTTAAATTAACAATCAAATGCATAAAATTATATCTTCAAATGTTCAAAAAACAGTACAGATTATAAATAATAGCAATACATATACCGATTAGAGAGCAGGGTTGTAAAAAACCCGGGTTTAAAGAAAAACAGCCCGGGCGGGTACCCAGGCAGCTACCGACTACAACCCTGTTAGAGAGTTCCCTATAACGTAAAAACAGTCCTAAAATTTACCCAACATATGTAGCATAGGGTAAGTCTTGTAATCATTTTGAAAATCGAAAAAAAAAATTGACGGATTTACATATTTCAGACACTAGAGATTCCGCAAAACATATTTTTAGAAAAACAAATTGCCGTCCGTCTGTCTGTGTGTGCGTGTCTGTAAACGCTGTATCTCCCGAACAAATTGAGATAGAGACTTGAAATTTAGTATGTACTTACAAGGGGACCGCCAAACATGATGCGCACAGATTTTGATGATTTTAAAGTATGTTGTAGGGGTCCCCTAACTATTCAGGTCAAAAGTTTCCTTCAAATGGGCTTTAGTTTTCGAGAAATTTCAGGTTAAAGTTCAGTATGCATTTCAAATACCTATTAGTTCGCAACCTTGAACGAGAACTCCGTGGTGCAAAACTCGCGCTCGCGATTTGAGAGCGGGAGATGAGGGTTCTGTCCTCTCAAGTGACCTTTTTAATAAATTTTATATATTTGTCGTGATATAAGTTTTATGCAGATTTATGAATTCTGCATCTTTGAACTTTTTGATATCTTCCTAATAAATTCCAATTACATTTTCAAATTTTTCGTGAAAATTTATAGTTTTTGCGCAATTTTTATTTTAATATCTCTGTTGACGAAATCCAAACTAATTTATGTCTTTTTAAAACGATTATTGTTTACATATGAATATATATATATATATATATATATATATATATATATATATATGTATGTATCTTATATATTTATCGTATTTATGAAATGATGCATTTATTTTTATTTGCATTTTCTATATAAAAAATTTTTAATGATTAAGAAAAAATAACAAAAAAAAAATATATCCTTTTAATATTTGATTTGTTCTAAATATATTGAAATATGTTAACTGCTGAAATACTAAAATATTTATCATCACCGACATCGACATTTTTAGTTTATTAAATATGAAACTAATTGTGTGATACATATCGCAAAAATATTCTAAACAAATTCCGTATTAAAAATCGCCCCACCAGTGGCAGAGAGGTTCTGCTCTCGAAGCTGGTAGACGGGAGGTGCTGGGTTCGATCCCAATCGCGCCCGTCGGCCTAATCGTTCGGAGTATTCGTGGTTTTCTTCGAGCCGTGGATTTATCCATGCGTAAATACGGGTTAGGTTCCCTTAGAAAGACCCCCACGAAGGGCACTCCCCCCTGGCCTATATCCCAAGTGTAGATAATTGGCCGTCAATAATCAACCCAACCCGTATTAAAAATCGCCTTTAAAAATATTCTTTGCGTAAATTGTTTTAACGATATTGGAAGAATGTATAAATTAGCATATTATATCTTCTTTAAATACTTAAATTGTGATAAATATATTTAAAAATGTATTAAAAGTTGAAAAAGAAATTTTTTCAAACGTTATAATTGTCTGCAAAGGAAGCTAAACGAAATGAATAAAAAGAAAATTTTATTTATTCTGATATTACCGTAAAACTCATTGCAGACGATTTTTTTTTTAGATATTTTTTATATGTATTGTAATTTACAAACGATTTTTCATTTCTAGTTGAATTTTTCTGTGTGCCATCGACTTGTTAGAATGAAAAAAAAATTAATTGTAATATATTATTTTTTATTTGTGCAAATCAAAAATTATGTTGAGTTTGAACTTTACAGTTAAATGTATTTAAATAGCATAATATATATATATATATATATATATATATATATAATTATAATATCTATGAATTTAAAAAAACATATCAAGTTCTATTATCATTCTACTAAAATCTCCAAAGAGATAATTAATGATATTGTGTATACAGAATACCACATAGCTAATAATTAACATGTGCAAACATAATATTACCATAGCTTGTGCTTCAATGGTAATTGGCCAAATTTTACTCATACCTAAAGAATACTGAAAAAATAAAAAAGAAATAGAGAGAAAGGGAAAAAAAAATATATAAATTGGAGTTGCAATTAAGTAAATACAAATGGATTAATAAATTAAATATGAACCATATACAATGGAAAATTGGACCACATGAGAATTAAATATGAATTGGATATGAAAAAACACATGCACATGTACTCATCAGCCTAGATGCACCCACATGTGTTTTAAATAATAATTCAGTGTTTCATAATTCTACTGACATAATGCTAAGATCAGTAGAATCATCCAGGTACACTGAATTATTACCAGACAACAATTGGAAATATTAAAATTTGGAAATATTTAAATAGGAAATAAAAAACCATTAAGAATATACAATATATTTCACTCACATCGATTATCCCAAAAACTGTATTTAACACCTCAGGAAATTACCACGAGATAACAGTTTTGAAATAATAAAATTGGAAATATGAACGCGTAAAGTGTAGATAAAATATTTTACTCACAATAATTATACAGAATCCTTAAAATGTCACAACTTCTGCATAATATTCACATCCACATGGCAATGCATCATACATGTTGACTAAGTCGAGTTGAGAGAAATGATTTGAAAGACAAGTTGAGAGCACACTTTTTTTAAAACACAACAACATCATCGATGACACCCAAACACAAAATGATTCAAAAACACACAAAATAATTCTGGTTTTAATACACTTATAACAAAATTATATCCGTGAATATATATTACTCCATCCAATTTTAATTCCTGAAAGTAAAATTAATATACAATCAATAGCTCCCTCTATAGTTAAATTAAATATAATATTAACAATATTATCAACAACTACCTGAAAGGTAAAGTGTCGCCATCTATTGGTATTATAATAATTCATAATTAATATTTAGTTAGATATCCACTTTATTAGTTACATACTCACATCATTAGATTTAATTATATAAATAAACTTAAAACAATACTAACTTGTAGTTTTACTTTAAATTCAAATAAAATATAATACTACTATATGAATAAATCTACACAGAATTAATTCAACTTGCACAGCATTTCAGATATTCTTAACAAGAATATATTATGTAAAAGAGATATTATTTTAATTCAAATTGTTTTTGCTGCCAGCTGTGTTAATCCACTGATATTATAGACATATTATTAAATAATTAATGTTTTATTTTTACTACTACTTAAATATATATTAGACTTGTTATTAAATAATTAATGTTTAATTTATACTACATTGTAAATATATTTTATATTTCATAGATTAATTTAAATATCTAATTAAATAATTCATAAACAATTCAAAATATCTCAAAAGTTATAAAATTGATAATTAATAGTATTACTACTGTTTTTCAATCAAATTAATGCAATGCAGTAATTAAAATAATTGTTAAATTTAATTATTCATAGACAAAAATAAAAACTATATATATTTATATTTATATATATTGCAAATAGATATGTTTATGAGTTATAATCACCAATGTTATCCATGTATAATTTAATTTGTTATTGTATAAGTTAATTTATAAATGTATGAAAACTGCACATCAATAACACCTTAAACAGAGGTGATCGGCAACGCACAATCACAACTATACAAAGTGTATATAATGTTCAATCAAATATTAAATTTCCTAATATGTTATAATTGTAATTATGTATGTTATAATTGTAATTTTCTATATAAAGTGTATATAATGTTCAAACAAATATTAAATATTAAATTTCCTAATATGTTATAATTATAATAATGTATGTTATAATTATTATTTTCTATATCTTTTGTTATATGTTATCGCACACTAAAACAATAATTTATTACATACCTTGTTTATACTTAAATTATATAATAAATGTTATTTAAAAGAGTTGATGATTGAATTTATCATAAAAATTGGATAACCATATATTTTTGCTTGATCTCTAATATATCTAATATTTTTGTTTTTATTTATATCTGAGCATAAGTATTTTATACGATGTAGATAATTGATAATTATATTTTTATAAACAGATTTATGTAAACATGAAGCAAAATTGGTAAAAATATTTACTTTAAATGGGAAATCAAATCTCTTATCATAAATATCAAAAATTAATTTATAATTATTAGTAATATTAATTTTTAAGTCAAGAAAGTTTATATTATTATTAATTAAATCATTTTCGCTTAATTTAAGCTGCGTAGGATAAAAATTGAGTGGTGATGTGCAATTTTTTTCATTGAAATAAAATATGATAATGTCATCAATATAGCGATAAAATACATAATCATTGTTCGGACTTTTATTTCTTTCATAATAATATAAGTAAAGGTCAGAGAGAATACTAGATGCGGTTCCGCCCTGCGGAATTCCCTGGCATTGTTTATAGATAATATTGTCATATATAATGTAATTATTATGCAATGTAAAGTTTAGTAAAGTTTTAAAAAAATTTACTGAAATATGTTCTTTTAATTTTAATTGAGATTTAAATTCTTTAAATAATATACACATTGTTTTATGTAAGTCTTTTATATCAATGTTATTAAATAAATCATTAAAATCCAATGTTTTTATGAATTTAACCGGATTGATATTATGTATTTTATTAATGAGTTGAAAACTATTTTTTAGGCAATGTTGGTTATTATGTTTTAACGTTATATCATATATCTGCTTTAAAATATTAAGTAGTAAATTGCTTGCATTTTTATTATATGTGTTACAACCGATGGTAACAGTGCGAAATTTAATAGGATTTTTATGAAATTTTGGAATTATAACAAGATAAGGATAATTAAAATTATTACATTTGATTTTTAGTAATTTGTGATAATTTAATAATTTTCTGTTATTTATTTCAATATTTAATTTAGTTTTATTAAAAATATTACTTGTGTTGATTGCATTGTGAATTAACACTTTATAGTATTCTTTACAAATGATAGCATAATTATTTGGAGATTTATCTACATAAGTAATTATAAATTTGTTTTGTAATTCTGATATATGTTTATTTATGTTTTTAAAAGCTGCATGTGTAATATGATGATAATTTTTTATAATTTCATTTTTTAATTTATCAATTACAGAAAATCTCCATTCACTGAAATATTCGATTGGTTTATTGTAATCAACAGCAATTTTATATATAAACAAATCAATATCTTGAATAAACTGCAATATTATGGATTTGATATTACACTTATATGGAAGACGAAATTTTGTGCCATTATGCATTAAGTTTTGTAAAATAGGTTGTTCTACAATATTAAGATCACCAGTAATGATATGACCATGTGTTGTATTTATATACTTTTGATATTTTGGGTCATTACAATAACATGAGTAATTCTTTGAAGAGACCAAATTTTTTGCAAAAGAATTGTAATTAAAAATTTTACGTCCAAGTGTGCGATTATATTTATATGTCTTGTGAATGGTAAAATTTTTTATTGGAAAATTATTATTAATGTTGTTTATTATATTGTGTAAATTTATATTATTAAATACATGATTGGAAAAATTTATAATTAATTGTGTATTATTAGTTTTATATTTAGGTTTATTAGAAAGACTTGTATTTAATAGGTTTGCTCTATAATGTAGAATATCAAAAAAGATATCACAAAAATGTGTAGAATATTGATTCTTTTTAAATACCTTGAAATATTGGTTTATATATTTCTTTTTTATACTAAAAACATGTTTTCTTATAGCAAACCAACAATAATCATTACAAAATTGTGCCTCAAGATTATCAAGCTCCTGTTGAATCACAATATCATCAGTGTATTTTTTGTTATTATGTTTACCTCTACCAGATCTTGAAGTTTTTTTTAAGTTTGAAAAATTTAATCCGGAATAAAGATTTTTATAATTTTCATATTTAGTTAAATCTGAAAATACAGGATGTGATTTTTTGTATACTAATTGATTTAATCCATAAGGATATGTAGTATTAAAATGTCTTATATATTTAGATTCTAGAAAAAGTCGTTCAGTAGAATTTTTTTGTATTTTAAGTATTTTAATAGTAATATTTTTAAAATCATGATTTTTGAAATGAGTATATTCAATATTATGAGTTGTTTGAAATTTAGAATTTTTATATTTATCAATATGAGAACGATGTAAATTTAGCCGCTTATGTAATTTTTGACAAGACTGTCCTATATATTCCATGTTACACGAATTGCATTTCAATGAATAGATTACATTGTATGCTTTGCAAAATTTTACCAAATTAAGATTGTTATTATTTGAAATCTGTGACTTATCAGCTAATGGACATGTAAGACAACGCTTAGATTCACACTCTCGAAAACATAGTACAGGCTTGGGACAATAGAATAGGTTATCTGATAACGATCCAGGAAGATCCCTAATAATCTTCCTGTACCGAGCATTAGTCCTGGATCCACCAAGGCCTAAATTGCCAGTATCTAACATTTTACTAATAACTGCCATATTTGTTTGATAGCAATAAAAATTGCAAGAAATACATATTAAATATATCTATAACATTAAAAAAATTGCTATGAATCAATCTTATTATTACTTGAATATCCATAAAAAAAAAATAAAAAAATATTAAGATTGACTGTTTAATACTTGATTAAATATAATAAAGCTATATAATAAAACTATTTACATATATACATAAAGTCCCATTAAGCAAACTAACATCAAAAGACAACAATATAAAAACCCCTAGCAGTCATAAGTCAGTACAAAATTAATGTTGGTAAAAAAAAAAAAAAAAAAAAAAAAAAAAAATCAATAGAACCCGAATAAGATTTTATAAAGATGCCCTTGAAAATTCAATAGATAAACAAATGATACCAAGAAATAATAGTAATACTAAAATATTATTATTATTAAATTATTATTAAATACACCATTAAAAGCGCAATGCAGCTATAATAACTATGTATTTCAAACAGAAGTTAATCAAAGTGATTTGTGAGCCAATTAGGCTAAATTATGGTATCATATAAAAATCAATATTTTAACTAGCTAATTGTTGAAAAGAATATTGAAAAGAATATGTAAAAACCATTCCATACCAATTTGCGCAATGCAGCATAACTTTATAGAATGTTAAATAATTATAATATCTATGAATTTAAAAAAACATATCAAGTTCTATTATCATTCTACTAAAATCTCCAAAGAGATAATTAATGATATTGTGTATACAGAATACCACATAGCTAATAATTAACATGTGCAAACATAATATTACCATAGCTTGTGCTTCAATGGTAATTGGCCAAATTTTACTCATACCTAAAGAATACTGAAAAAAGAAAAAAGAAATAGAGAGAAAGGGAAAAAAAAAATTATAAATTGGAGTTGCAATTAAGTAAATACAAATGGATTAATAAATTAAATATGAACCATATACAATGGAAAATTGGACCACATGAGAATTAAATATGAATTGGATATGAAAAAACACATGCACATGTACTCATCAGCCTGGATGCACCCACATGTGTTTTAAATAATAATTCAGTGTTTCATAATTCTACTGGCATAATGCTAAGATCAGTAGAATCATCCAGGTACACTGAATTATTACCAGACAACAATTGGAAATATTAAAATTTGAAAATATTTAAATAGGAAATAAAAAACCATTAAGAATATACAGTGTAACCTCTGAATAACGGTTACCCGTGGGACCGGTGAAAAGTGACCGCTCTTCAGAGGTGGGTGTTATTCAGAGGTTTCATTAAAAAAAATCAAAATACATAAAATTAAATAGAAATACACAGTCATTTTAATTAATCCTTATTGTTTTAATACATTAAAAAAATCAGTGATTTGCAGTTGCTTTGTTTTTTTGCTGCAAATATCTTTCTCCAAAGAAATAACAATATGAGTTATTTTGCTATACAACTCATCATCATTATTAATTAATGAAAAGATTTGGAATTTCACGAAGGTTCGTCAAAACTTCGGCGTATGTGTTAATTGTACTAGAAATTTTGGAATTTTCGTTGAGAATTCATCGTAATTTTCCACTCGTAATCAAATAATGAATTTTAATACGATAGTTGGTAACAACCTCAAAGGTAAGATCGTATTATTAGAAGGTCTATGGTAACAACGCACGAAGAATCACGAACAAGTAAGAAGTGTACTCTCAAGTTATACGAAGGAGCCCCAATAAGACAAACGGCAGAAAAGTTGAACAAAAGAATGATCAATCTTTGACATTTTTGTTCGGAAGTTTCCAGAAAACTGAAATTTCTAAAGACGCTCAATGTTTACAAAAATCATCTATCCGTTTTTCCCAAACGGAAATGCTTTTTCATTCCCCAATGAAACTTTCATGACAATTTCTATGGACAAAATGAGAATTTCAAGACCCCACACCAAAGAAAAAAAGTATTAAAAAAAACTGGGTGGTCACATTGTTCGTTTAACAGATAATTTGTTGTTGTTCCTTCTGTCCTCGCTCTCTCTTGAGTCTTGGAAATTTATGACATCTTGAGGCAGAAGTGATTATCAAAAAGATTAAGAGATTAGTTTTTGGAAAAGGATTAAATTTTTAAGAGATTAAGTGACTTTTTGTTGACATATCAAGTAACTTTTGTTTGATCTGCTTCACATTTCGATTTGCAAATAAATATGAAATTGTACCAGGAGCTGATATTTTTTTCTCGTGACTTTTGAGCGGCTGTTGTTCAGAATTCCTTATTTAGAGGTTCGTACTAATGTTAATGCTATGGAACCTGTTTGGTCCCATCAATATGTGGCCGGTATTCGGAGGTTGTCGTTGTTTAGAGGTGACCGTTCAAGGAGGTTTCACTGTACAATATATTTCACTCACATCGATTATCCCAAAAACTGTATTTAACACCTCAGGAAATTACCACGAGATAACAGTTTTGAAATAATAAAATTGGAAATATGAACGCGTAAAGTGTAGATAAAATATTTTACTCACAATAATTATATAGAATCCTTAAAATGTCACAACTTCTGCATAATATTCACATCCACATGGCAATGCATCATACATGTTGACTAAGTCGAGTTGAGAGAAATGATTTGAAAGACAAGTTGAGAGCACACTTTTTTTAAAACACAACAACATCATCGATGACACCCAAACACAAAATGATTCAAAAACACACAAAATAATTCTGGTTTTAATACACTTATAACAAAATTATATCCGTGAATATATATTACTCCATCCAATTTTAATTCCTGAAAGTAAAATTAATATACAATCAATAGCTCCCTCTATAGTTAAATTAAATATAATATTAACAATATTATCAACAACTACCTGAAAGGTAAAGTGTCGCCATCTATTGGTATTATAATAATTCATAATTAATATTTAGTTAGATATCCACTTTATTAGTTACATACTCACATCGTTAGATTTAATTATATAAATAAACTTAAAACAATACTAACTTGTAGTTTTACTTTAAATTCAAATAAAATATAATACTACTATATGAATAAATCTACACAGAATTAATTCAACTTGCACAGCATTTCAGATATTCTTAACAAGAATATATTATGTAAAAGAGATATTATTTTAATTCAAATTGTTTTTGCTGAAAGCTGTGTTAATCCACTGATATTATAGACATATTATTAAATAATTAATGTTTTATTTTTACTACTACTTAAATATATATTAGACTTGTTATTAAATAATTAATGTTTAATTTATACTACATTGTAAATATATTTTATATTTCATAGATTAATTTAAATATCTAATTAAATAATTCATAAACAATTCAAAATATCTCAAAATTTATAAAATTGATAATTAATAGTATTACTACTGTTTTTCAATCAAATTAATGCAATGCAGTAATTAAAATACTTGTTAAATTTAATTATTCATAGACAAAAATAAAAACTATATATATTTATATTTATATATATTGCAAATAGATATGTTTATGAGTTATAATCACCAATGTTATCCATGTATAATTTAATTTGTTATCGTATAAGTTAATTTATAAATGTATGAAAACTGCACATCAATAACACCTTAAACAGAGGTGATCGGCAACGCACAATCACAACTATACAAAGTGTATATAATGTTCAATCAAATATTAAATTTCCTAATATGTTATAATTGTAATTATGTATGTTATAATTGTAATTTTCTATATAAAGTGTATATAATGTTCAAACAAATATTAAATATTAAATTTCCTAATATGTTATAATTATAATAATGTATGTTATAATTATTATTTTCTATATCTTTTGTTATATGTTATCGCACACTAAAACAATAATTTATTACATACCTTGTTTATATTTAAATTATATAATAAATGTTATTTAAAAGAGTTGATGATTGAATTTATCATAAAAATTGGATAACCATATATTTTTGCTTGATCTCTAATATATCTAATATTTTTGTTTTTATTTATATCTGAGCATAAGTATTTTATACGATGTAGATAATTGATAATTATATTTTTATAAACAGATTTATGTAAACATGAAGCAAAATTGGTAAAAATATTTACTTTAAATGGGAAATCAAATCTCTTATCATAAATATCAAAAATTAATTTATAATTATTAGTAATATTAATTTTTAAGTCAAGAAAGTTTATATTATTATTAATTAAATCATTTTCGCTTAATTTAAGCTGAGTAGGATAAAAATTGAGTGGTGATGTGCAATTTTTTTCATTGAAATAAAATATGATAATGTCATCAATATAGCGATAAAATACATAATCATTGTTCGGACTTATATTTCTTTCATAATAATGTAAGTAAAGGTCAGAGAGAATACTAGATGCGGTTCCGCCCTGCGGAATTCCCTGGCATTGTTTATAGATAATATTGTCATATATAATGTAATTATTATGCAATGTAAAATTTAGTAAAGTTTTAAAAAAATTTACTGAAATATGTTCTTTTAATTTTAATTGAGATTTAAATTCTTTAAATAATATACACATTGTTTTATGTAAGTCTTTTATATCAATGTTATTAAATAAATCATTAAAATCCAATGTTTTTATGAATTTAACCGGATTGATATTATGTATTTTATTAATGAGTTGAAAACTATTTTTTAGGCAATGTTGGTTATTATGTTTTAACGTTATATCATATATCTGCTTTAAAATATTAAGTAGTAAATTGCTTGCATTTTTATTATATGTGTTACAACCGATGGTAACAGTGCGAAATTTAATAGGATTTTTATGAAATTTTGGAATTATAACAAGATAAGGATAATTAAAATTATTACATTTGATTTTTAGTAATTTGTGATAATTTAATAATTTTCTGTTATTTATTTCAATATTTAATTTAGTTTTATTAAAAATATTACTTGTGTTGATTGCATTGTGAATTAACACTTTATAGTATTCTTTACAAATGATAGCATAATTATTTGGAGATTTATCTACATAAGTAATTATAAATTTGTTTTGTAATTCTGATATATGTTTATTTATGTTTTTAAAAGCTGCATGTGTAATATGATGATAATTTTTTATAATTTCATTTTTTAATTTATCAATTACAGAAAATCTCCATTCATTGAAATATTCGATTGGTTTATTGTAATCAACAACAATTTTATATATAAACAAATCAATATCTTGAATAAACTGCAATATTATGGATTTGATATTACACTTATATGGAAGACGAAATTTTGTGCCATTATGCATTAAGTTTTGTAAAATAGGTTGTTCTACAATATTAAGATCACCAGTAATGATATGACCATGTGTTGTATTTATATACTTTTGATATTTTGGGTCATTACAATAACATGAGTAATTCTTTGAAGAGACCAAATTTTTTGCAAAAGAATTGTAATTAAAAATTTTACGTCCAAGTGTGCGATTATATTTATATGTCTTGTGAATGGTAAAATATTTTATTGGAAAATTATTATTAATGTTGTTTATTATATTGTGTAAATTTATATTATTAAATACATGATTGGAAAAATTTATAATTAATTGTGTATTATTAGTTTTATATTTAGGTTTATTAGAAAGACTTGTATTTTATAGGTTTGCTCTATAATGTAGAATATCATAAAAGATATCACAAAAATGTGTAGAATATTGATTCTTTTTAAATACCTTGAAATATTGGTTTATATATTTCTTTTTTATACTAAAAACATGTTTTCTTATAGCAAGCCAACAATAATCATTACAAAATTGTGCCTCAAGATTATCAAGCTCCTGTTGAATCACAATATCATCAGTGTATTTTTTGTTATTATGTTTACCTCTACCAGATCTTGAAGTTTTTTTTAAGTTTGAAAAATTTAATCCGGAATAAAGATTTTTATAATTTTCATATTTAGTTAAATCTGAAAATACAGGATGTGATTTTTTATATACTAATTGATTTAATCCATAAGGATATGTAGTATTAAAATGTCTTATATATTTAGATTCTAGAAAAAGTCGTTCAGTAGAATTTTTTTGTATTTTAAGTATTTTAATAGTAATATTTTTAAAATCATGATTTTTGAAATGAGTATATTCAATATTAT
Source organism: Maratus michaelseni (assembly GCA_963931845.1). Taxonomy (NCBI): domain Eukaryota; kingdom Metazoa; phylum Arthropoda; class Arachnida; order Araneae; family Salticidae; genus Maratus; species Maratus michaelseni. Next base: position 143,807,505 of record OZ007593.1, on the reverse strand, counting down.
GAGTTGTTTGAAATTTAGAATTTTTATATTTATCAATATGAGAACGATGTAAATTTAGCCGCTTATGTAATTTTTGACAAGACTGTCCTATATATTCCATGTTACACGAATTGCATTTCAATGAATAGATTACATTGTATGCTTTGCAAAATTTTACCAAATTAAGATTGTTATTATTTGAAATCTGTGACTTATCAGCTAATGGACATGTAAGACAACGCTTAGATTCACACTCTCGAAAACATAGTACAGGCTTGGGACAATAGAATAGGTTATCTGATAACGATCCAGGAAGATCCCTAATAATCTTCCTGTACCGAGCATTAGTCCTGGATCCACCAAGGCCTAAATTGCCAGTATCTAACATTTTACTAATAACTGCCATATTTGTTTGATAGCAATAAAAATTGCAAGAAATACATATTAAATATATCTATAACATTAAAAAAATTGCTATGAATCAATCTTATTATTACTTGAATATCCATAAAAAAAAAATAAAAAAATATTAAGATTGACTGTTTAATACTTGATTAAATATAATAAAGCTATATAACAAAACTATTTACATATATACATAAAGTCCCATTAAGCAAACTAACATCAAAAGACAACAATATAAAAACCCCTAGCAGTCATAAGTCAGTACAAAATTAATGTTGGTAAAAAAAAAAAAAAAAAAAAAAAAAAAAAAAAAAAAAAAAAAAATCAATAGAACCCGAATAAGATTTTATAAAGATGCCCTTGAAAATTCAATAGATAAACAAATGATACCAAGAAATAATAGTAATACTAAAATATTATTATTATTAAATTATTATTAAATACACCATTAAAAGCGCAATGCAGCTATAATAACTATGTATTTCAAACAGAAGTTAATCAAAGTGATTTGTGAGCCAATTAGGCTAAATTATGGTATCATATAAAAATCAATATTTTAACTAGCTAATTGTTGAAAAGAATATTGAAAAGAATATGTAAAAACCATTCCATACCAATTTGCGCAATGCAGCATAACTTTATAGAATGTTAAATAATTATAATATCTATGAATTTAAAAAAACATATCAAGTTCTATTATCATTCTACTAAAATCTCCAAAGAGATAATTAATGATATTGTGTATACAGAATACCACATAGCTAATAATTAACATGTGCAAACATAATATTACCATAGCTTGTGCTTCAATGGTAATTGGCCAAATTTTACTCATACCTAAAGAATACTGAAAAAAGAAAAAAGAAATAGAGAGAAAGGGAAAAAAAAAATTATAAATTGGAGTTGCAATTAAGTAAATACAAATGGATTAATAAATTAAATATGAACCATATACAATGGAAAATTGGACCACATGAGAATTAAATATGAATTGGATATGAAAAAACACATGCACATGTACTCATCAGCCTGGATGCACCCACATGTGTTTTAAATAATAATTCAGTGTTTCATAATTCTACTGGCATAATGCTAAGATCAGTAGAATCATCCAGGTACACTGAATTATTACCAGACAACAATTGGAAATATTAAAATTTGAAAATATTTAAATAGGAAATAAAAAACCATTAAGAATATACAGTGTAACCTCTGAATAACGGTTACCCGTGGGACCGGTGAAAAGTGACCGCTCTTCAGAGGTGGGTGTTATTCAGAGGTTTCATTAAAAAAAATCAAAATACATAAAATTAAATAGAAATACACAGTCATTTTAATTAATCCTTATTGTTTTAATACATTAAAAAAATCAGTGATTTGCAGTTGCTTTGTTTTTTTGCTGCAAATATCTTTCTCCAAAGAAATAACAATATGAGTTATTTTGCTATACAACTCATCATCATTATTAATTAATGAAAAGATTTGGAATTTCACGAAGGTTCGTCAAAACTTCGGCGTATGTGTTAATTGTACTAGAAATTTTGGAATTTTCGTTGAGAATTCATCGTAATTTTCCACTCGTAATCAAATAATGAATTTTAATACGATAGTTGGTAACAACCTCAAAGGTAAGATCGTATTATTAGAAGGTCTATGGTAACAACGCACGAAGAATCACGAACAAGTAAGAAGTGTACTCTCAAGTTATACGAAGGAGCCCCAATAAGACAAACGGCAGAAAAGTTGAACAAAAGAATGATCAATCTTTGACATTTTTGTTCGGAAGTTTCCAGAAAACTGAAATTTCTAAAGACGCTCAATGTTTACAAAAATCATCTATAAGTTTTTCCCAAACGGAAATGCTTTTTCATTCACCAATGAAACTTTCATGACAATTTCTATGGACAAAATGAGAATTTCAAGACCCCACACCAAAGAAAAAAAGTATTAAAAAAAACTGGGTGGTCACATTGTTCGTTTAACAGATAATTTGTTGTTGTTCCTTCTGTCCTCGCTCTCTCTTGAGTCTTGGAAATTTATGACATCTTGAGGCAGAAGTGATTATCAAAAAGATTAAGAGATTAGTTTTTGGAAAAGGATTAAATTTTTAAGAGATTAAGTGACTTTTTGTTGACATATCAAGTAACTTTTGTTTGATCTGCTTCACATTTCGATTTGCAAATAAATATGAAATTGTACCAGGAGCTGATGTTTTTTTCTCGTGACTTTTGAGCGGCCGTTGTTCAGAATTCCTTATTTAGAGGTTCGTACTAATGTTAATGCTATGGAACCTGTTTGGTCCCATCAATATGTGGCCGGTATTCGGAGGTTGTCGTTGTTTAGAGGTGACCGTTCAAGGAGGTTTCACTGTACAATATATTTCACTCACATCGATTATCCCAAAAACTGTATTTAACACCTCAGGAAATTACCACGAGATAACAGTTTTGAAATAATAAAATTGGAAATATGAACGCGTAAAGTGTAGATAAAATATTTTACTCACAATAATTATATAGAATCCTTAAAATGTCACAACTTCTGCATAATATTCACATCCACATGGCAATGCATCATACATGTTGACTAAGTCGAGTTGAGAGAAATGATTTGAAAGACAAGTTGAGAGCACACTTTTTTTAAAACACAACAACATCATCGATGACACCCAAACACAAAATGATTCAAAAACACACAAAATAATTCTGGTTTTAATACACTTATAACAAAATTATATCCGTGAATATATATTACTCCATCCAATTTTAATTCCTGAAAGTAAAATTAATATACAATCAATAGCTCCCTCTATAGTTAAATTAAATATAATATTAACAATATTATCAACAACTACCTGAAAGGTAAAGTGTCGCCATCTATTGGTATTATAATAATTCATAATTAATATTTAGTTAGATATCCACTTTATTAGTTACATACTCACATCGTTAGATTTAATTATATAAATAAACTTAAAACAATACTAACTTGTAGTTTTACTTTAAATTCAAATAAAATATAATACTACTATATGAATAAATCTACACAGAATTAATTCAACTTGCACAGCATTTCAGATATTCTTAACAAGAATATATTATGTAAAAGAGATATTATTTTAATTCAAATTGTTTTTGCTGAAAGCTGTGTTAATCCACTGATATTATAGACATATTATTAAATAATTAATGTTTTATTTTTACTACTACTTAAATATATATTAGACTTGTTATTAAATAATTAATGTTTAATTTATACTACATTGTAAATATATTTTATATTTCATAGATTAATTTAAATATCTAATTAAATAATTCATAAACAATTCAAAATATCTCAAAATTTATAAAATTGATAATTAATAGTATTACTACTGTTTTTCAATCAAATTAATGCAATGCAGTAATTAAAATACTTGTTAAATTTAATTATTCATAGACAAAAATAAAAACTATATATATTTATATTTATATATATTGCAAATAGATATGTTTATGAGTTATAATCACCAATGTTATCCATGTATAATTTAATTTGTTATCGTATAAGTTAATTTATAAATGTATGAAAACTGCACATCAATAACACCTTAAACAGAGGTGATCGGCAACGCACAATCACAACTATACAAAGTGTATATAATGTTCAATCAAATATTAAATTTCCTAATATGTTATAATTGTAATTATGTATGTTATAATTGTAATTTTCTATATAAAGTGTATATAATGTTCAAACAAATATTAAATATTAAATTTCCTAATATGTTATAATTATAATAATGTATGTTATAATTATTATTTTCTATATCTTTTGTTATATGTTATCGCACACTAAAACAATAATTTATTACATACCTTGTTTATATTTAAATTATATAATAAATGTTATTTAAAAGAGTTGATGATTGAATTTATCATAAAAATTGGATAACCATATATTTTTGCTTGATCTCTAATATATCTAATATTTTTGTTTTTATTTATATCTGAGCATAAGTATTTTATACGATGTAGATAATTGATAATTATATTTTTATAAACAGATTTATGTAAACATGAAGCAAAATTGGTAAAAATATTTACTTTAAATGGGAAATCAAATCTCTTATCATAAATATCAAAAATTAATTTATAATTATTAGTAATATTAATTTTTAAGTCAAGAAAGTTTATATTATTATTAATTAAATCATTTTCGCTTAATTTAAGCTGAGTAGGATAAAAATTGAGTGGTGATGTGCAATTTTTTTCATTGAAATAAAATATGATAATGTCATCAATATAGCGATAAAATACATAATCATTGTTCGGACTTATATTTCTTTCATAATAATGTAAGTAAAGGTCAGAGAGAATACTAGATGCGGTTCCGCCCTGCGGAATTCCCTGGCATTGTTTATAGATAATATTGTCATATATAATGTAATTATTATGCAATGTAAAATTTAGTAAAGTTTTAAAAAAATTTACTGAAATATGTTCTTTTAATTTTAATTGAGATTTAAATTCTTTAAATAATATACACATTGTTTTATGTAAGTCTTTTATATCAATGTTATTAAATAAATCATTAAAATCCAATGTTTTTATGAATTTAACCGGATTGATATTATGTATTTTATTAATGAGTTGAAAACTATTTTTTAGGCAATGTTGGTTATTATGTTTTAACGTTATATCATATATCTGCTTTAAAATATTAAGTAGTAAATTGCTTGCATTTTTATTATATGTGTTACAACCGATGGTAACAGTGCGAAATTTAATAGGATTTTTATGAAATTTTGGAATTATAACAAGATAAGGATAATTAAAATTATTACATTTGATTTTTAGTAATTTGTGATAATTTAATAATTTTCTGTTATTTATTTCAATATTTAATTTAGTTTTATTAAAAATATTACTTGTGTTGATTGCATTGTGAATTAACACTTTATAGTATTCTTTACAAATGATAGCATAATTATTTGGAGATTTATCTACATAAGTAATTATAAATTTGTTTTGTAATTCTGATATATGTTTATTTATGTTTTTAAAAGCTGCATGTGTAATATGATGATAATTTTTTATAATTTCATTTTTTAATTTATCAATTACAGAAAATCTCCATTCATTGAAATATTCGATTGGTTTATTGTAATCAACAGCAATTTTATATATAAACAAATCAATATCTTGAATAAACTGCAATATTATGGATTTGATATTACACTTATATGGAAGACGAAATTTTGTGCCATTATGCATTAAGTTTTGTAAAATAGGTTGTTCTACAATATTAAGATCACCAGTAATGATATGACCATGTGTTGTATTTATATACTTTTGATATTTTGGGTCATTACAATAACATGAGTAATTCTTTGAAGAGACCAAATTTTTTGCAAAAGAATTGTAATTAAAAATTTTACGTCCAAGTGTGCGATTATATTTATATGTCTTGTGAATGGTAAAATATTTTATTGGAAAATTATTATTAATGTTGTTTATTATATTGTGTAAATTTATATTATTAAATACATGATTGGAAAAATTTATAATTAATTGTGTATTATTAGTTTTATATTTAGGTTTATTAGAAAGACTTGTATTTAATAGGTTTGCTCTATAATGTAGAATATCATAAAAGATATCACAAAAATGTGTAGAATATTGATTCTTTTTAAATACCTTGAAATATTGGTTTATATATTTCTTTTTTATACTAAAAACATGTTTTCTTATAGCAAGCCAACAATAATCATTACAAAATTGTGCCTCAAGATTATCAAGCTCCTGTTGAATCACAATATCATCAGAGTATTTTTTGTTATTATGTTTACCTCTACCAGATCTTGAAGTTTTTTTTAAGTTTGAAAAATTTAATCCGGAATAAAGATTTTTATAATTTTCATATTTAGTTAAATCTGAAAATACAGGATGTGATTTTTTGTATACTAATTGATTTAATCCATAAGGATATGTAGTATTAAAATGTCTTATATATTTAGATTCTAGAAAAAGTCGTTCAGTAGAATTTTTTTGTATTTTAAGTATTTTAATAGTAATATTTTTAAAATCATGATTTTTGAAATGAGTATATTCAATATTATGAGTTGTTTGAAATTTAGAATTTTTATATTTATCAATATGAGAACGATGTAAATTTAGCCGCTTATGTAATTTTTGACAAGACTGTCCTATATATTCCATGTTACACGAATTGCATTTCAATGAATAGATTACATTGTATGCTTTGCAAAATTTTACCAAATTAAGATTGTTATTATTTGAAATCTGTGACTTATCAGCTAATGGACATGTAAGACAACGCTTAGATTCACACTCTCGAAAACATAGTACAGGCTTGGGACAATAGAATAGGTTATCTGATAACGATCCAGGAAGATCCCTAATAATCTTCCTGTACCGAGCATTAGTCCTGGATCCACCAAGGCCTAAATTGCCAGTATCTAACATTTTACTAATAACTGCCATATTTGTTTGATAGCAATAAAAATTGCAAGAAATACATATTAAATATATCTATAACATTAAAAAAATTGCTATGAATCAATCTTATTATTACTTGAATATCCATAAAAAAAAATAAAAAAATATTAAGATTGACTGTTTAATACTTGATTAAATATAATAAAGCTATATAATAAAACTATTTACATATATACATAAAGTCCCATTAAGCAAACTAACATCAAAAGACAACAATATAAAAACCCCTAGCAGTCATAAGTCAGTACAAAATTAATGTTGGTAAAAAAAAAAAAAAAAAAAAAGAAAAATCAATAGAACCTGAATAAGATTTTATAAAGATGCCCTTGAAAATTCAATAGATAAACAAATGATACCAAGAAATAATAGTAATACTAAAATATTATTATTATTAAATTATTATTAAATACACCATTAAAAGCGCAATGCAGCTATAATAACTATGTATTTCAAACAGAATTTAATCAAAGTGATTTGTGAGCCAATTAGGCTAAATTATGGTATCATATAAAAATCAATATTTTATATATATATAACAGCCTAATATTTGGATGTAAGCGCTACTCTTTAATATTTTATTACTCCTTTCAAGATATACTGTTGGAATTACCTAATCATGCATACCTTTAGAAGATTTGAGATAAAAAATATTTTGTATAAATTATAAAAAATTATAAATTTTCATTTAAAATTTCATAAAGTTAAAAAAAAGTATTATTTTAGAACGGTTATTAAAATATAAAGGGCAAAAAATTAAACAAAATCTAGACATAAATTAGTTTGAAATCCCGTCAATAGAAATATTAATTTCAAAACTTCAAAACCTCAAAAAAAAAAAAAAAAAAAAAAAAAAAAAACTATAAATTTTCACGAAAAATTCGAAAATATAAGCGGAATTTATTAGGAAAATATCAAAAAGTTCAAAGATGCAGAATTCATAATTCTGCATAAAACTTATAAAGCGACAAATATATAAAATTTATTAAAACAGTCCCTAGAGAGGACAGAATTCTCATCTCCCGCTCTCAAATCGCGAGCGACAGCTCTGCACCACGGAGTTCTTGTTCAAGACTGCGAACTAATGGGTATTTGAAATGCATACTGAACTTTAACCCGAAATTTCTCGAAAACTAAAGCTTATTTGAAGGGTTGGGTTGATTATTGACGGCCAATTATCTACACTTGGGATATAGGCCCGGGGGGAGTGCCCTTCGTGGGGGTCTTTCTAAGGGAACCTAACACGTATTTACGCATGGATAAATCCACGGCTCGAAGAAAACCACGAAAACTCTGAACGATTAGGCCGACGGGCGCGATTGGGATCGAACCCAGCACCTCCCGGCCTATTTGAAGGAAACCTTTGACCTGAATAGTTAGGGGTATAACCCCTACAACATACTTTAAAATCATCAAAATCTGTGCGCATCATGTTTGGCGGTCCCCTTGTTAGTATGTAATAATGAAAAGAAGCCTATTGAATTTCAGTAACCTCTATTATCCGGAACTATTTTTTTTTTTTTTAACTATCGAAATATTCGTTCTGATAAAAGGTATATAAAATTTTTCGAAATTGTTTATTTTAAGGAGTAAATATAAAAAACAATAAAAAAACATAAATTTTGCATAAAAAATTAAGTCGTTCGGATAAGTAGTAATAACAAAAACATAAAACGATATACACCAATTAGCATTAGGCTTAAACAGATAAAAAATAATAAGTTTAATTTAACAATCAAATGCATAAAATTATATCTTCAAATGTTCAAAAAACAGTACAGATTTTAAATAATAGCAATACATACCGATTAGAGAGTCCCCTATAACGTAAAAACAGTCCTAAAACTTACCCAACATATGTAGTATAGGGTAAGTCTGGTAATCGTTTTAAAAATCGAAATTTTTTTTTTTGACAGATTTACATGTTTTAGACACTGGGGATTCCGCAAAACATATTTTTAAGAAAAAATAATTGCCGTCCGTCTGTCTGTGTGTGTGTGTGTCTGTAAACGCTCTATCTCCCGAACAAATTGAGATAGAGACTTGAAATTTAGTATGTACTTAGTATGTAATAACGAAAAGAAGCTTATTGAATTTCAGTAACCTCGATTATCCAGAACTATTTTTTTTTGGACTATCGAAATATTCGTTCTGATAAAAGGTATATAAAACCTTTCGAAATTGTTTATTTTAAGGAGTGAATATAAAAGACAATAAAAAAACATAAATTTTGCATGAAAAAATGAAGTCGTTCGGATAAAGTAGTTGCTGAGATATTTGTAATCCTATTTACCACACTCTTCAATTTTTCATGACCCTGTATTTCAATCAAATTTCAATTCAAAGATATGTTTTATTTGAAAATGAGACGCTTAATCAGACTCAGTGAACTGTTAGTTAATATGCTTATCATTTATGGATGTTTCTTTTACGCAATTCATTAATAGAGTTTGTGACGTCATCAAGACACAATTTTATTCGAATTGCAATGCATTTTTTAAATAGTTTACGCATGTTTTATTTTCATATTTTATATTATGCATATCCATGATGGGCAAGTCTTACGGAAGCCCCCAACTACTAGTTTAAAGATGTTTACAGCCCCACCAGTGGCTGAGAGGTTCTGCTCTTAAAGCTGGTAAACGGGACGTGCTGATGTGTTCAAACCCCTGTCGTGCTCGTCGACCTAACCGTTCAGAGTTTTCCGTGGTTTTCTTCGAAACTTACTGTAAATAAGAGTTAGTATCCCTTAGAAAGACCCCCGCGGAAGGCAATTCCCTAAGGGCCTATATCTCTCGTGTTGGTAATCGTCTGTCATAAAATCAATCAATCAATAAATATATTTACAATTTTCACTAACACATCACGCGGACATGTTTTAATCGCGATACTGAAATGGAAACAGGATGCTTGTCGCTGATTGGTTGAATAGCAGTTGTCATCATGCATATCCTCCTCTGCCTTGACCGATTGCGCCCGATATTGGCCATTATGAGTTTTTTTTCCATAGGTTTACAGAACTTAAATTGCTGTTTAAATTGTTTTCTGCCTCCTACCTTGCTAAAAAAGAACTATATATAAGTTAAAAATTTAAATGTCGAACATGAGAGAAATTATAATATTACAGATTGAATATCAGACAATTTCGGTAAAACTCTTTGCACGCCAAGATTGGGCAATATCGGGCCGATATTGCTGTGCTACCTGGGTAGTTAGTATCTGTACTCTGAATCCAGCGATTCGAATTCAAATCTCGGTGGAACCTGAAATTCTTTTACTTGCATATTGTAATTTTTTAGTAAAGTGAAATGGTTAAAATAATAATACTCAGCTGCAAGATTTCATTTTCAAATTCAATATTAAATTTAAAATAAGGAACAGATGTGTTGCACTCACGCACAGATGTTTGGCGACTTTTTAATTGACGCGATTTCTAAACCCGCGCCAAACAATAACTTAGTACAATAACCAGGATACCATTAAAGGAAATATTCTTCAAAATTTGGCGACTTTTTAACGTTTTATAACAGATTAAAAAAAAAAAAAAAAAAAAAAAAAAACGGTGCGTGAGTGTAAGACATGATAGCCTAAAATATGTGCATTCTTTTTTTTCACATTCCAATCAAATAATTATATTAATTGTTAAAAACCATCTGTCTGTGGCTCCATGATATAATGGTTAGCACTCTGGACTTTGTAACCAGCGATCCAAGTTCAAATCTCGGTGGAACCTGAAGACGTTTTACTTCTGTATTTTGATTTTTTATTATTAAAAATTAATGGTACTCAGCTGTTAGATTTCATGGAACAGATGTGCTACACTCACGCACTGATATTTCACGACTTTTTGATTGGCGATATTTACAAGCCGACTCCAAACCAATAACTTAATGCAATAGCCAAGTTACCATTAAAGAAAAAATCCCCAAAATTTGGCGATTTTTTTCCTTTTTATAACCGATAACAAAAAAAAAAAAAAAAAAAAAAAAAAAAAAAAAAAAAAAAAACGTGCATGAGTGTAAGACATCATAGCCGATTTCATTTTTAAATTCAATAGTGATTATTTTTAATGCACTTTTTTATTTGCACAAAATAACAATAATTATTATTAATATTACACATGCGTGGTTCCATGGTGTATGATTAGCACTCTGGACTTTGAATCCAGCGATACGAGTTAAAATCTCGGTAGAACCTGAATTTTTTACTTTTACATTTTATTTTTTTAATTTTTTAATTTTTTAATATTTTAATTAGTATTACTCAACTGTTAGATTTTATTTTAAAATTCAATAACGATTTTTTTTAAATGCATTATTTTTATTCGAGTAAAATAACTATATTAATTATTAAAACACTACGTATGTGGTTCCATGGTGTAATGGTTATCTTACGACTCTCGAATCTGAATCCAGCGATCTGAATTCGAATCTCGGTGGAACTTTTTTACTTATATATTTTAATTTTTTAATATTTAAAATAATATTACTCAACTAATAGATTTTATTTTCAAATTCAATAGTGATTTTTTTAGAAAAAAAAAAAACTATATTAATTGTTAAGGCCACGCATATGTAGTTCGATGGTGTAAAGTTTAGCACTCTGGACTTTCAATCCAGCGGTCCGATATAATTTAAAGTCCGAGAAAATTTTATACCTGTATATTGTAATTTTTTGGGGGGAAGTTAAATAGTTAAAATAATAATACTCAGCTGTTAGATTTCATTTTCAAATATCCCCTTAGTCTCAGGTTCAATGGATTTTATACAACGCTCCTTAGCTCTTGAGGCCCCACCAGTGGCTGAGAGGTTGTGCTCTCGAAGCTGGTAGACGGGAGGTGCTGGGTTCGATCCCAATCGCGCCCGTCGGCCTAATCGCTCGGAGTTTTCGTGGTTTTCTTCGAGCCGTGGATTTATCCATGCGTAAATACGGGTTAGGTTCCCTTAGAAAGACCCCCACGAAGGGCACTCCCCCCGGGCCTATATCCCATGTGTAGATAATCGGCCGTCAAAAATCAACCCAACCCAACCTTAGCTCTCGAGAAATGGGGGGTCTAATATTATATCAAAACTTAAATACTTAATTTGTAACAGTTCGCTTACGTTGGTCGTAGCTCAGTCAGTACGGCGTCTGCTCGTTGTTCGGCGGGCCCGGGTTCGATTCCGAAACCTTGCAACGTTTCTTTTTCTCACTTTTTTTTAATAATTATACTTGTAATTATAATTTAATAATCTCAATAAAAAAATTTGTTAACATAATAAAATTTTAATTTAGTATTTTTGACTTTTTAAAACTTTATTAAACATTTCTCATCATTTAAAGAGCTTTAAAATAATTCGATCTATTATTGACTAGTAAAAATTCAATATCTTTACAAAATCAGCATATGTACTATCGAATAAAAGAATTCTTCTCCCATCGCAATAGATCACGAAGATATTCCAGATGCTGTATTATTTGTTAAAAATCCATTGTTTTGCAATAACATTTTACAGTACTTCAACGCATTTGTGACATCACTTTTCTGATTTTCATCGAATCCGGACACTTCAGATTGATCTTCTTGTGAACTACAGCTTGCTTCTTCCATTTCTATACGATTATAAGCTGTTATAGAATGATACGCACTTGTGCAATGAAGATTGAAAACAAAAACCACTTAACTGCAACAAACTAAAACAAGAACGAAAAATCATGCGTCAAGCATAGATTATGTAACACTTTCCAACGCTTCCAAAATAATTTTACAAATCATTACCGTTTAATAAGCTGAAAGATAACATCTAAGTAAACAATTTGGAAAACGCATAACATATTTAAAAACGTAATTTCAGGAATTTCCAACATATACAATATTCTGAAAAAAATCTGGATACTTTTATTCAGCCCTGTATAGGATCTATAGATTTGTATATATACTACATAGGATGATAAATTTTAGTTTAGTTAGGAAACGCGTAGCACAGTTTAAAATTCTCCTTCTGGAGTTTCTGTCAATAAACGGAAATGTGTTCTCGAACTTTTGTGCTGTCTTGTATTTGAAATACAGAATTTATACACACCCAGTAATAGACAAAAAGTGAGTTCAATTGAAAATCGCGTTCAGAAACTTAGAACGCACTTCCGGGAATTATTGTTAACAGACAGTAGAGAATTATTTTGTGTGTCCCTGTAAATGAACGATGACTGCTATACACACAATATTCTGTAGTAAGCCTCTTGTAATGCACCTTAGTGATACAAATAAATTTCAATGCGTTTAAAATAGTGAAACATTATTTAATTAAACCGCAAACGATTTTTCTGCATAGACGTAATGTAACGGAATTATTTTGACAATCCCTGTAAAGTAACTTTAAGTGCTATGCACACCCTATTCCATATTAAGCTTCTTGCAATGCACCTTAGTGATATATATCAATTACAATGTATTTGAAATTGTGTAACATCATTAAAATAAACCGCAAATGATTTTTCCCCATAGACCGTAATGTAACGGAATTCTTTTGAGTGTCCCTGTAAAAAAACTATAAATGCTACACACTTCAGTTGAAATAGGGAACATGCTATAGATAACGACAATAACATATAAAAATTGCAGAGCAATCCGAGCATATTTACGGGAGTTAGAGCACGGACAGACGCAGACGGCCAGACGGCAGACGGCCATACGGCAGGCAAACCGAAGTCATAAACACTTTTCAACTAGGTTGGAAAGTGTTAAAAAAAAAAGTCTGTTGTGGCGTCCTCTAGTTACAATAAAATAAAAGAAATATGTTGTAATTAAATTCTAAAGCTAAATTTTAATGTAATTATACTTCTTACTTTAAAAACCGAGTAGTATTATCATCGCATTGACTTCCCTTGTTAAGGCAATTTATAAATGATGTTTCTTTACAATCACGAATTGACACAAATGTTCAATATCGTTGAATTTATAAAGCATTAATGGAATACATTTTAAAAGTGATCTTTAAAAAAAAATCAAAAATGCTAAATTAAAATTTAATTATGTTAACAAAATTTTTTATTGAGATTATTAAATTAAAATTACAAGTATATTTATTAAAAAAAAGTGAGAAAAAGAAACGTAGCACGTTCCGGAATCGAACGCGAGACCTCCGAACAACTAGCAGACGCCATACTGACTGAGTTACGACCAACGTAACCGTCATGTTACAAACTAAGTATTTAAGTTGTGTTATACTATTAGACCCCCCCCCCCCCCATTTCTCGAGAACTAAGGAGCGTTGTATAAAATCCATTGAACCTGAGACTAAGGGGCTTCTACCCTACAACATATATAAAAGTAATCAAAATCTGTGATTAGCAAGCTTGGCACTCTCCTTGTAAGATAAATGCATTTTTTTTGTTACTCGAATCAAATAATTATACTAATTGTTGAGACTGCATGCATGTGGTTCCACGGTGTAATGGTTAGCACACTGCACTTAGAGGCCCGCGTTCAAATCTCGGTGAAACCTGGGTTTTTTTTTTACTGTTACATTTTATTTTTTTATTGTATTTAAAATAATATTACGCAACTGTAAGATTTCATTTTCTAATTCATTAGTGTTTTTTTTAATGTACTTTTTTATGTGAACAAAATAAAAATAATAATTGTTGAGCCTACATGTATGTGGTTCCATGGTGTAATGATTAGCATTCTGCACTCTGAATCCAGCGATCCGAGTTCATATCTCGGTGGAACCGGAGATTTTTTTACTTATATATTTTAATTTTTTACTAAAATACAATAGTTAAAGTAATATTACTCACTTCTCAGATTTCCTTTACAAATTTAAATATAGGGGTAGATCGGGTAGCCACGGACACTTGGATAAATTGCAAATAAAAAACAAATGAAAAAAATTTCTGTCTTTATTTTATACTTAAAATAAAAATACGAAATTATTTAATGATTTTGATTAAACATTGCTAATAATATCGAATTATTTAACGAAATATACTGAAAATAGTTTGGCCTTATATTTTTTTTTTTTTTTTTGCGTCACAAGAAACGGTGGGTAGCCCCGGACATATTAATCAATTGTGTCCCAACCGTTTTTTGGCCTTACAAACATCACAATTATATTAAAAATCCGATGCATCTATATAAACACAATCTTCATAGGGCCAGTCTTTGCATTCCGGGCACTGAATCAAGTCTTCTTCAAAATTTTCTCCTCATATGATGCATTGTCTCTCGTTTTGTCGAAAATGTATTGAACAACAACAAAAAAACACTCACTCATGACTAACCTACTCGGCGCCCACGTCGCAATTAAACTAAATTTCTTTCGACTGTAGAGGGCGTTCATTTACAATAAATTTTTATTTACGCAACTCTTTGCACTTTTTAGAAATTTATATGTCTACAGTTACCCGCAGACCTCGACTCCCCGAATTTCCACTAAATCTAACAAGGAGAGTGTCAAGTTTGGTAATCACAGATTTTGATTAAGTTTATATATGTTGTAGAGTAGAAGCCCCTTAGTCTGAGGTTCAATGGATTTTATACAACGCTCCTTAGTTCTCGAGAAATAGGGCGTCTAATATTATAACACAATTTAAATACTCACTTTGTAAAGACGTAATTTCGTTAGTTGTAGCTCAGTTGGTATGGCGTCTGCTCATTGTTTAGAGAGCCCGGGTTCGATGCCGGAACGCGCTACGTTTGTTTTTCTCATTTTGTTTTACTAATATGCATGTAATTATAATTTAATAATATCAATAAAAAATTTTGTTGACATAATTAAATTTTAATTTAGCATTTTTGATTTTTTTAAAATGTATTCCATATATGCTTTATCAATGCAACGATATTGAACAATTGTGTCAATTCGTGATTGTAAAGAAACAGAATTTATAAATTGCCTTAACAAGGGAAGTCAATGCGATGATAATACTACTCTGCTTTTAAAGTAAGATGAATGATTATATTTAAATTTAGCATAAAAATTAAATTACAACATATTTATGTTTTATTTTACTGTAACTAGAGGGCGCCACAAAAGACTTTGGTTATTTCTTATTTTTTTTTTTTTTTTCGTTTGGTGCAGTTAAGTGGTTTCCGTTTTCAATCTTTATCGCACAAGTGCACATCATTCTATAACAGCTTATAATCGTATAAAAATGGAATAAGCAAGCTGTAGTTCACAAAAAGATCAATCTGAAGTTTCGGGATTCGAGGAAAATCAAAAAAGTTATGTCACGAATGCGTTTAAGTACTGTAAAATTTTATTGTAAAACAATAGATTTTTAACAAATGATTGCGATGGGAGAAGAATTCGATAGTAAATATGCTGATTTGTAACGATTTTTGAATTTTTACTAGTCAATAATAGATCCAATTTTTTTTAATTCTTTAAATCATGATAACTATTTAATAAGGGTTTAAAATTTAAAATGCTAAATTAAAATTTAATTATGTTAACAAAACTTTTTATTGAGATTATTAAATTATAATTACAAGCATATTTGTAAAAAAAAAACTTGAGATAAACAAATGTAGCGCGTCCCGGCATCGAACCCGGGTCCTCTAAAACAACGAGCAGACGCCATGCCAACTGAGCTACGACCAATGCAGTTATTTCTTTACAAAGTGAGTATTTAAGTTGTCTTATATATTAGACCCCCCATTTCTCGAGAACTAAGGAGCGTTGTATAAAATCCATTGAACCTGAGACTAAGGGGCTTCTACCCTTCAACATATATAAAAATAATTTAAATTATAAACATTTATAAAAATAATCACAATTATAATAAAAATCCGATGCATCTATATAAACACAATCTTCATAGGGCCAGTCTTTGCATTCCGGGCACTGAATCAAGTCTTCTTCAAAATTTTCTCCTCATATGATGCATTGTCTCTCGTTTTGTCGAAAATGTATTGAACAACAACAAAAAAACACTCACTCATGACTAACCTACTCGGCGCCCACGTCGCAATTAAACTAAATTTCTTTCGACTGTAGAGGGCGTTCATTTACAATGAATTTTTATTTACGCAACAATTTGAACTTTTTAGAAATTTATATGTCCACAGTTACCCGCAGTCCGCGACTACCCGAATTACCCCTAAATCTAAACAGTGGCTGAGAGGTTCTGCTCTCGAAGCTGGTAGACGGGAGGTGCTGGGTTCGATCCCAATCGCACCCGTCGGCCTAATCATTCGGAGTTTTCGTGGTTTTCTTCGAGCCGTGGATTTATCCATGCGTAAATACGGGTAAGGTTCCCTTAAACAGACCCCCACGAAGGGCCTTCCCCCGGGCCTATATCCCTAGTGTAGATAATTGGCCGTCAATAATCAACCCAACCAAACCGGAGTCCGCGACTACCCGAATTTCCATTAAATCTAAACTAAACACTTTTTTTTTATTCGAATCAAATAATTATATTAATTGTTGAACTTGCTTACATGTGTTTCCATGATCTAATGGTTAGCACCCTGGACTTTGAATTCAGCGATACGAGTTCAAATCTCGGTGGAACCTGGGGTTTTTTTACTGTTACATTTTATTTTTTTATTATATTTAAAATGATATTACTCAATTGTTAGATTTCATTTTTTAATTCATTAGTGATTATTTTTAATGTACTTTTTTATGTGAACAAAATAACAGTAATAATTGTATAAGCTGGCTGTTTTCTCTTCCATGGTGTAATGGTTAGCAATCTGGACTATGAATCCAGCGATCCGAGTTCAAATCTCGGTGGAACCTGAAAATTTTTTACTTATATATTTTAATTTTTTAGTAAAATACAATAGTAAAAGTAATATTACTCACTTCTCAGATTTCCTTTACAAATTTAAATGTAGGGGAAATCGGGTAGCCAGGGACACTTGGATAAATTGCAAATAAAAAACAAATGAAAGAGATTTCTGTCTTTATTTTATACTTAAAATAAAATCACGAAATTATTTAATGATTTTATTTAAACATCGCTAATAATATCGAATTATTTAAAGAAATATACTGAAAATAGTTTGGCCTTATTTTTTTGCGTCACAAGAAACGGTGGGTAGCACCGGACATATTAATCGATTGTGTCCCAACCGTTGTTTGGCGCCCCACCAGTGGCTGAGAGGTTGTGCTCTCGAAGCTGGTAGACGGGAGGTGCTGGGTTCGATCCCAATCGCGCCCGTCGGCCTAATCGTTCGGCGTTTTCGTGGTTTTCTTCGAGCCGTGGATTTATCCATGCGTAAATACGGGTTAGGTTCCCTTAGAAAGACCCCCCCGGGCCTATATCCCAAGTGCAGATAATTGGCCGTCAACAATCAACCCAACCCAACCCGTTGTTTGGCCTTACAAACATCACAATTATAATAAAAATCCGATGCATCTATATAAACACAATCTTCATAGGGCCAGTCTTTGCATTCCGGGCACTGAATCCAGTCTTCTTCAAATTTTTCTCCTCATATGATGCACTCTCACACGTTTTGTCGAAAATGTATTGAACAACAACAAAAAAAAAACACTCACTCATGACTAACCTACTCGGTGCCCACGTCGCAATAAACTAAATTTGTTTCGACTGTAGAGGGCGTTCATTTACAATAAATTTTTATTTACGTAACACTTTGCACTTTTTAGAAATTTATATGTCCACAGTTACCCGCAGTCAGCGACTTTCCGAATTTCCACTAAATCTAAAATAAACACTTTTTTTTTATTCGAATCAAATAATTATATTAATTGTTGAACTTACCTATATGTGGTTCCATGGTGTAAAGGTTAGCACTCTGGACTTTGAATCCAGCGATCCGAGTTCAAATCTCGGTGGAACCTGGGGTTTTATTTACTGTTACATTTTATTTTTTTATTGTATTTAAAATAATATTACTCAATTGTTAGATTTCATTTTTTAATTCATTAGTGATTATTTTTAATGTACTTTTTTATGTGAACAAAATAAAAATAATAATTGTATAGCCAACCTGTATGTGGTTCCATGGTGTAATGTTTAGCACTCTGGACTTTGAATCCAGCTATACGAGTTCAAATCTCGGTGGAACCTGCGGTTTTCTTTACTGTTACATTTTATTTTTTTATGTATTTAAAATAATATTACTCAACTGTTAGATTTCATTTTTTAATTCATTGGTGATTATTTTTAAAGTACTTTTTTATGTGAACAAAATAAAAATAATAATTGTATAGCCAACCTGTATGTGGTTTCATGGTGTAATGGTTAGCACTCTGGACTTTAATTCCAGCGGTCCGAGTTCAAATCTCGGTGGAACCTGAAAATTTTTTACTTATATATTTTAATTTTTTAGTAAAATACAATAGTTATAGTAATATTACTCACTTCTCAGATTTCCTTTACAAATTTAAATGTAGGGGAAATCGGGTGGCCACGGACACTTGGACAAATTGAAAATAAAAAACAAATGAAAGAGATTTCTGTCTTTATTTTCTACTTAAAATAAAATTACGAAATTATTTAATGGTTTTAATTAAACATTGCTAATAATATCGAATTTTTTAACGAAATACACGGAAAATAGTTTGGCCTTATTTTTTTTTGCGTCACAAGAAACGGGTTGGGTTGATTATTGACGGCCAATTATCTACACTAGGGATATAGGCCCGGGGGGAGTGCCCTTCGTGAGGGTCTTCCTAAGGGAACCTAATCCGTATTTACGCATGGATAAATCCACGGCTCGAAGAAAACCACGAAAACTCCGAACGATTAGGCCGACGGGCGCGATTGGGATCGAACCCAGCACCTCCCGTCTACCAGCTTCGAGAGCACAACCTCTCAGCCACCACAAGAAACGGCGGGTAGAACCGGACATATTAATCGATTGTGTCCCAACCGTTTTTTGGCCTTACAAACATCACAATTATAATAAAAATCCGATGCATCTATATAAACACAATCTTCATAGGGCCAGTCTTTGCATTCCGGGCACTGAATCCAGTCTTCTTCAAATTTTTCTCCTCATATGATGCATTCTCTCTCGTATTGTCGAAAATGTATTGAACAAAAAAAAAAAAAAAAAAAAAAACACTCTCTCATGACCAACATACTCGGCGACCACGTCGCAATTAAACTATATTTGTGTCGACTGTAGAGGGCGTTCATTTACAATTAATTTTTATTTACGCAACAATTTGCACTTTTTAGAAATTTATATGTCCACAGTTACCCGCAGTCCGCGACTCCCCGAATTTCCCCTAAATCTAAAATAAACACTTTTTTTTTTATTCGAGTCAAATAATTATATTAATTGTTAATGTTGCAGCAATCCGAGTTCAAATCTCGGTGGAACCTGAGGTTTTTTTTTCTGTTGCATTTTATTTTTTACTGTATTTAAAATAATATTACTCAATTGTTAGATTTCATTTTTTAATTCATTAGTGATTATTTTTAATGTACTTTTTTATGTGAACAAAATAAAAATAATAATTGTATATCGTACCTGTATGTGGTTCCATGGTGTAATGGTTAACACCCTGGACTCTGAAACCCGTGATCCGAGTACAATTCTCGGTGGAACCTGAAAATATTTTACTTATATATTTTAATTTTTTAGTAAAATACAATAGTTAAAGTAATATTACTCACTTCTCAGATTTCCTTTACAAATTTAAATGTAGGGGAAATCGGGTAGCCACGAACACTTGGATAAATTGCAAATAAAAAACAAATGAAAGAAATTTCTGTCTTTATTTTATACTTAAAATAAAATTACGAAATTATTTATTGATTTTAATTAAACATTGCTAATAATATCGAATTTTTTAACGAAATATACGGAAGATAGTTTGGCCTTATTTTTTTTTTTTTTTTTTTTTTTTTTTTTTTTTTTTTTTGGGCCCCACCAGCGGCCGAGAGGTTGTGCTCTCGAAGCTGGTAGACGGGAGGTGCTGGGTTCGATCCCAATCGCGCCCGTCGGCCTAATTGTTCGGAGTTTTCGTGGTTTTCTTCGAGCCGTGGATTTATCCATGCGTAAATACGGATTAGGTTCCCTTAGAAAGACCCCCACGAAGGGCACTCCCCCCGGGCCTATATCTCTAGTGTAGATAATTGGCCGTCAATAATCAACCCAACCCAACCCTTATTTTTTTGGCGTCACAAGAAACGGCGCACAGTGGGAGATTTGACGAATCTGGGCGGCCAAAATTATTTTATTGTTTTAAACTAATTTAAATGTATTGGTTAGTAAATAAATTAACTTTTTGTAATAAAAATTGCTTTATAACTTAAAATACAATGATGTTTTCGAACTGCATACTGGTTTTTATTCTACAAAATTAGTATTATAAAATAAATGATAATTATGATAAAATATCGAATAAAATAAAAACATAATTGAATAAATTATAAACATTAATTATTAACAATATGGAACATTAGTTAATAAATCACCTATAAGGTAGAGTTCCTTAATCAGATGATAATTGAGAGTCGTCATCTGTTTCTTCATAAACAGAATCCTCTTCATCAGGAGCTTCAGAAGATTCCATGGACAGTAACATTTCTAAGGTTTCTTTAAGAAATGATTTTGATTTTTTTTCTTATTGTGTGTCTCATTCCAGTTAACGCTGGATCTGAACTCAAAAGTAATCTGTTGATAACATCAAGGTTACAAGAAATTCTTGAAAATTTTCGCGCAAAATTTTGACGAAATTAGCGAAAATGTTTGTTACGTGCTTCGGCTGCTTTTTCGCCCCACCAGTGGCTGAGAGGTTGTGCTCTCGAAGCTGGTAGACGGGAGGTGCTGGGTTCGATCCCAATCGCGCCCGTCGGCCTAATCGTTCGGAGTTTTCGTGGTTTTCTTCGAGCCGTGGATTTATCCATGCGTAAATACGGATTAGGTTCCCTTAGAAAGACCCCCACGAAGGGCACTCCCCCCGGGCCTATATCCCTAGTGTAGATAATTGGCCGTCAATAATCAACCCAACCCAACCCACACACTCGGCTGCTTTTTCAGACAATTGACCTATTGGTAGTATAGCTTTCTCTATTACAGTGGGGTCATGTATTAATATATTGTGCATTGTTGGTGACATTGGGTACCATTTATATAATTGGATGTAGAGTTCTGCTTTCTTTTCTGTATATTCTTTAAACTTCTCTAGGTGAATTTTGTGGCCACTGGATATGGTTTCAAGAATAACTTTAAAACGGTATATTAAATTTTTGTCAATGCCTGTAATTTCAGAGGCTACAAAGGGGTCAGTAAAAAATATCCTGCTTGTATTTCCATCGTTAGTGTTACCATATCCAGCCTTAGGCATATCTACAAGTAAACCCAATTTAGTTTAGAAATTTTCTTGAATGGTCAATTTTTAATCTCCACTTTTTTATGGGCAGTTTGTACATTAAATGCAAAAAAATTTAAAACAATCGAATTCTAGCATGTAAAATCGATAGTTCGAATTCTAACGTTTCGGGATTGATGTTTTTCTTTTTAGAAAGATCATTAAAATCTTTCGAAGACAGCCCACAAATGTAGCAACGCATTGTCGATTTTGTACCGCTGCGTTGCATATTTTTCCATCGACCATAGTAAGTATCATTTTATGTTTTACATTAAATGTACTTTTCTCTAATGTATATTTTGAGGGCGGTACAGAGTTAACACATTTTTTATGTAATTAATCTCGTCATTAATCATTTCAGTTGTTTCTTTTTCAAATCTAATCCGCATGGGTCTGCAATAACGTGGTGATGAAGGCAATAGATTTTGCTAAATAATCTTGTTGTTTACACTGCAAATTAACTGAATTGGAGCAAACGAGTTCTGGAATATGTGCGCATCGGAAGAGGAATCATTTTCAAACTTTTGCTTGTATTGTGCTTGTTGCGACCCATCGCAGCCCCATTTACATATAAGAATTAATGCGCATCTTTCTTCTTCATTTAAAATTTCCAAAACTTTATCCAAATAAATAAATAATCGTGTCACTGTTAAATGAAATAAATCTTGAATATTGATTTCGGCGCAAGTTTCTGTAATTTTAAAAGATTCTTTGACTGGATAGCAGTCAATTTTAGCTCGCTGTAGAAGACCGTAGTAAGGGTATACATTTTTTTATATCTTCTTATAATTTCATATTGGTTTCAGGAAAGGTTAGCTTCGACAAATAATGACAATGCTTCCAAAGGGGACATTTGAGTTTTCTTTTCAATCTGCTGAGTTCTCAAATATGCTTTTTTATATTTTGTTGCTCTCATTGGTGAATGGGTTAATTCTTTAAGTACATGGGCAGCATATCTCTTTCCAGAGGTTTCTAACTTTACCTGAGCGGCATGTGTAAAGTACTTCCACATCTGTCGAGCTCCTTAAGCTTTCAGACTTTCTTCGCTTTGACCTATCACTTGATTCGTTGAAACCTTTTGCTGGCCTACCTGGGCGATTTACTTTCCTTGGAATTGCTATTGTACCTTCAAGCCATTCCTTATTATTTTTAACAAATACATCTGGTGTATAATGGGCTGCGATCCATTTGCTTTTCAATTCACATTTAAATCGGGAGAAATTGCGTTTGAGTGTTTTTTTCATCGTCATCAAAAGTATCACTGTTATGAAGATAATTTTCCAGAAAGTTTAATCTATCATGTATATTTAGTAAATTCGGTTGTTGCATAATGTTAAACAATTCTCTTCGAATCATTACTTTGACGTTCGAAGCTCATAGAGAAAGAAAATACAAAATATAAACAAAAAATAATGCATAACAGATGTATGCAATTTAGATAGAGAAAATCATTCAATCCATTATTTTTAAAGAAATCACTCAAGTTTTTGTTAACTTTTAATAAAATCATAAGAAAAATTGTATCGACTTATTTTTAGACAAATAAACGTTAATAACGAGCCCTAAATTACTTCAGTTTTTTAAAAAGTGCTTAAAAGAAGATAAACTGGAATAAATAACATTTTTAATAATGTTTTAAAACATTTTTTTTAAATTTATATAACTTTTATTCTAATCAAAATGGCTGAACAATAATAACATGGGATTGCTTTGTAATTATCCATAACAATTGTTTTCATTTTAGAATTCATATTAAGAATATGAATTAAAACTCAATATATAATATTTTCGAATGCTTACTTCGAAATTTGAAAGAGCAATGTTTATAGTGCCTTCATTTTAAAAACCGGACGATTCCGGAGCTACTTTAAACAAAAACACAAAGTCAAAGTCCCATATTTAATGTTAAAATAAGAAACTTTGCCGGGAAATGTCGGGAAATATAACGAAACCCTTCGACAATTAGGAAACATGCAAACAAATTAATGGAAAAATATGCATTACTTTATATTACTCTTGCAACTACTAAAATTATTTTTTTCTCAATTCAAATATTAAAAAGATATGAATACATACGTGCCTCGTCACTATCCATAACAATTAGATTTTAAATATTTCCAGAAATATAGTTATTCACATTCGAAAATGGAAAGTCAAACTGAACAATGAGCTGAAGCCGATTCCCTCAACGCAACGCCTTAGTTTCAACTGAAAGCAGGAAGTCATTGTTCGCTTAAGTGAGATAAAAATGGTGTCACGTGATTCTCCAATGATTCAGCTGCAATATGCATCAATCCATTCGCACCTGCGTTGTACTTTATGAAATCGACTTTTGTCCAGCCAGATTTGACAAATCTCCCACAGTGCGGCGGGTACCAACGGACATATTAATCAATTGTGTCCCAACCGTCTTTTGGCCTTACAAACATCACAATTATAATAAAAATCCCATGCATCTATATAAACACAATCTTCATAGGGCCAGTCTTTGCATTCCGGGCACTGAATCCAGTCTTCTTCAAAATTTTCTCCTCATATGATGCATTCTCTCTCGTTTTGTCGAAAATGTATTGAACAAAAAAAAAACATTCACTCATGACTAACTTACTCGGCGCCCACGTCGCTTATAAACTAAATTTGTTTCGACTGTAGAGGGCGTTCATTTACAATACATTTTTATTTACGCAACACTTTGCACTTTTTAGAAATTTATATGTCCACAGTTACCCGCAGTCCGCGACTCCCCGAATTTCCCCTAAATCTAAAATAAACACTTTTTTTTATTCAAATCAAATAATTATATTAATTGTTGAACTTCCGTATATGTGGTTCCATGGTGTAATTGTTAGCACACTGTACTTTGAATCCAGCAATCCGAGTTCAAATCTCGGTGGAACCAGGGGTCTTTTTTACTGTTACAATTTATTTCTATTGTATTTAAAATAATATTACTCAATTGTTAGATTTCTTTTTTTAATTCATTAGTGATTATTTTTAATGTACTTTTTTATGTGAACAAAATAAAAATAATAATTGTATATCGCACCTGTATGTGGTTCCATGGTGTAATGGTTAGCACCCTGGACTCTGAAACCCGTGATCCGAGTACAATTCTCGGTGGAACCTGAAAATATTTTACTTATATATTTTAATTTTTTAGTAAAATACAATAGTTAAAGTAATATTACTCACTTCTCTGATTTCCTTTACAAATTTAAATGTAGGGAAAATCGGGTTGCCACGGACACTTGGATAAATTGCAAATAAAAAACAAATGAAAGAATATTATGTCTTTATTTTATACTTAAAATAAAATTACGAAATTATTCATTGATTTTAATTAAACATTGCTAATAATATCGAATTATTTAACGAAATATACTGAAAATAGTTTGGCCTTATTTTTTTGCGTCACAAAAAACGGCGGATAGCACCGGACATATTAATCGATTGTGTACCAACCGTTTTTTGGCCTTACAAACATCACAATTATAATAAAAATCCGATGCATCTATATAAACACAATCTTCATAGGGCCAGTCTTTGCATTCCGGGCACTGAAGCAAGTCTTCTTCAAATTTTTCTCCTCATATGATGCATTGTCTCTCGTTTTGTCGAAAATGTATTGAACAACAACAAAAAAACACTCACTCATGACTAACTTACTCGGCGCCCACGTCGCAATTAAACTAAATTTAATTCGACTGTAGAGGGCGTTCATTTACAATGAATTTTTATTTACGCAACAATTTGCACTTTTTAAAAATTTATATGTCCACAGTTACCCGCAGTCCGCGACTCCCCGAATTTCCCCTAAATCTAAAATAAACACTTTTTTTTTTATTCGAGTCAAATAATTATATTAATTGTTAATGTTGCATCGATCCGAGTTCAAATCTCGGTGGAACCTGAGGTTCTTTTTTCTGTTGCATTTTATTTTTTACTGTATTTAAAATAATATTACTCAATTGTTAGATTTCATTTTTTAATTCATTAGTGATTATTTTTAATGTACTTTTTTATGTGAACAAAATAAAAATAATAATTGTATATCGCACCTGTATGTGGTTCCATGGTGTAATGAAACCACACCCTGGACTCTGAAACCCGTGATCCGAGTACAATTCTCGGTGGAACCTGAAAATATTTTACTTATATATTTTAATTTTTTAGTGAAATACAATAGTTAAAGTAATATTACTCACTTCTCAGATTTCCTTTCCAAATTTAAATGTAGGGGAAATCGGGTAGCCACGAACACTTGGATAAATTGCAAATAAAAAACAAATGAAAGAAATTTCTGTCTTTATTTTATACTTAAAATAAAATTACGAAATTATTTATTGATTTTAATTAAACATTGGTAATAATATCGAATTTTTTAACGAAATATAAGGAAGATAGTTTGGCCTTATTTTTTTGGCGTCACAAGAAGCGGCGCACAGTGGGAGATTTGACGAATCTGGGCGGCCAAAATTATTTTATTGTTTTAAACTAATTTAAATGTATTGGTTAGTAAATAAATTAACTTTTTGTAATAAAAATTGCTTTATAACTTAAAATACAATAATGTTTTGGAACTGCATACTGGTTTTTATTCTACAAAATTAGTATTATAAAATAAATGATAATTATGATAAAATATCGAATAAAATAAAAACATAATTGAATAAATTATAAACATTAATTATTAACAATATGGAACATTAGTTAATAAATCACCTATAAGGTAGAGTTTCTTAATCAGATGATAATTCGGAGTCGTCATCTGTTTCTTCATAAACAGAATCCTCTTCATCAGGAGCTTCAGAAGATTCCATGGACAGTAACATTTCTAAGGTTTCTTTAAGAAATGATTTTGATTTTTTTTCTTATCGTGGGTCTCATTCCAGTTAACGCTGGATCTGAACTCAAAAGTAATCTGTTGATAACATCAAGGTTACAAGAAATTCTTGAAAATTTTCGTGCAAAATTTTGACGAAATTAGCGAAAATGTTTGTTACGTGCTTCGGCTGCTTTTTCAGACAATTGACCTATTGGTAGTATAGCTTTCTCTATTACAGTGGGGTCATGTATTAATATATTGTGCATTGTTGGTGACATTGGGTACCATTTATATAATTGGATGTAGAGTTCTGCTTTCTTTTCTGTATATTCTTTAAACTTCTCTAGGTGAATTTTGTGGCCACTGGATATGGTTTCAAGAATAACTTTAAAACGGTATATTAAATTTTTGTCAATGCCTGTAATTTCAGAGGCTACAAAGGGGTCAGTAAAAAATATCCTGCTTGTATTTCCATCGTTAGTGTTACCATATCCAGCCTTAGGCATATCTACAAGTAAACCCAATTTAGTTTAGAAATTTTCTTGAATGGTCAATTTTTAATCTCCACTTTTTTATGGGCAGTTTGTACATTAAATGCAAAAAAATTTAAAACAATCGAATTCTAGCATGTAAAATCGATAGTTCGAATTCTAACGTTTCGGGATTGATGTTTTTCTTTTTAGAAAGATCATTAAAATCTTTCGAAGACAGCCCACAAATGTAGCAACGCATTGTCGATTTTGTACCGCTGCGTTGCATATTTTTCCATCGACCATAGTAAGTATCATTTTATGTTTTACATTAAATGTACTTTTCTCTAATGTATATTTTGAGGGCGGTACAGAGTTAACACATTTTTTATGTAATTAATCTCGTCATTAATCATTTCAGTTGTTTCTTTTTCAAATCTAATCCGCATGGGTCTGCAATAACGTGGTGATGAAGGCAATAGATTTTGCTAAATAATCTTGTTGTTTACACTGCAAATTAACTGAATTGGAGCAAACGAGTTCTGGAATATGTGCGCATCGGAAGAGGAATCATTTTCAAACTTTTGCTTGTATTGTGCTTGTTGCGACCCATCGCAGCCCCATTTACATATAAGAATTAATGCGCATCTTTCTTCTTCATTTAAAATTTCCAAAACTTTATCCAAATAAATAAATAATCGTGTCACTGTTAAATGAAATAAATCTTGAATATTGATTTCGGCGCAAGTTTCTGTAATTTTAAAAGATTCTTTGACTGGATAGCAGTCAATTTTAGCTCGCTGTAGAAGACCGTAGTAAGGGTATACATTTTTTTATATCTTCTTATAATTTCATATTGGTTTCAGGAAAGGTTAGCTTCGACAAATAATGACAATGCTTCCAAAGGGGACATTTGAGTTTTCTTTTCAATCTGCTGAGTTCTCAAATATGCTTTTTTATATTTTGTTGCTCTCATTGGTGAATGGGTTAATTCTTTAAGTACATGGGCAGCATATCTCTTTCCAGAGGTTTCTAACTTTACCTGAGCGGCATGTGTAAAGTACTTCCACATCTGTCGAGCTCCTTAAGCTTTCAGACTTTCTTCGCTTTGACCTATCACTTGATTCGTTGAAACCTTTTGCTGGCCTACCTGGGCGATTTACTTTCCTTGGAATTGCTATTGTACCTTCAAGCCATTCCTTATTATTTTTAACAAATACATCTGGTGTATAATGGGCTGCGATCCATTTGCTTTTCAATTTACATTTAAATCGGGAGAAATTGCGTTTGAGTGTTTTTTTCATCGTCATCAAAAGTATCACTGTTATGAAGATAATTTTCCAGAAAGTTTAATCTATCATGTATATTTAGTAAATTCGGTTGTTGCATAATGTTAAACAATTCTCTTCGAATCATTACTTTGACGTTCGAAGCTCATAGAGAAAGAAAATACAAAATATAAACAAAAAATAATGCATAACAGATGTATGCAATTTAGATAGAGAAAATCATTCAATCCATTATTTTTAAAGAAATCACGCAAGTTTTTGTTAACTTTTAATAAAATCATAAGAAAAATTGTATCGACTTATTTTTAGACAAATAAACGTTAATAACGAGCCCTAAATTACTTCAGTTTTTTAAAAAGTGCTTAAAAGAAGATAAACTGGAATAAATAACATTTTTAATAATGTTTTAAAACATTTTTTTTAAATTTATATAACTTTTATTCTAATCAAAATGGCTGAACAATAATAACATGGGATTGCTTTGTAATTATCCATAACAATTGTTTTCATTTTAGAATTCATATTAAGAATATGAATTAAAACTCAATATATAATATTTTCGAATGCTTACTTCGAAATTTGAAAGAGCAATGTTTATAGTGCCTTCATTTTAAAAACCGGACGATTCCGGAGCTACTTTAAACAAAAACACAAATTCAAAGTCCTATATTTATTGCTACAATAAGAAACTTTGCCGGGAAATGTCGGGAAATATAACGAAACCCTTCGAGAATTAGGAAACATGCAAACAAATTAATGGAAAAATATGCATTACTTTATATTACTCTTGCAACTACTAAAATTTTTTTTTTCTCAATTCAAATATTAAAAAGATATGAATACATACGTGCCTCGTCACTACCCATAACAATTAGATTTTAAATATTTCCAGAAATATAGTTATTCACATTCGAAAATGGAAAGTCAAACTGAACAATGAGCTGAAGCCGATTCCCTCAACGCAACGCCTTAGTTTCAACTGAAAGCAGGAAGTCATTGTTCGCTTAAGTGAGATAAAAATGGTGTCACGTGATTCTCCAATGATTCAGCTGCAATATGCATCAATCCATTCGCACCTGCGTTGTACTTTATGAAATCGACTTTTGTCCAGCCAGATTTGACAAATCTCCCACAGTGCGGCGGGTACCACCGGGCATATTAATCAATTGTGTCCCAACCGTCTTTTGGCCTTACAAACATCACAATTATAATAAAAATCCCATGCATCTATATAAACACAATCTTCATAGGGCCAGTCTTTGCATTCCGGGCACTGAATCCAGTCTTCTTCAAATTTTTCTCCTCATATGATGCATTCTCTCTCGTTTTGTCGAAAATGTATTGAACAAAAAAAAAAAAAAAACACTCACTCATGACTAACTTACTCGGCGCCCACGTCGCTTATAAACTAAATTTGTTTCGACTGTAGAGGGCGTTCATTTACAATAAATTTTTATTTACGCAACACTTTGCACTTTTTAGAAATTTATATGTCCACAGTTACCCGCAGTCCGCGACTCCCCGAATTTCCCCTAAATCTAAAATAAACACTTTTTTTTTTTATTCGAATCAAATAATTGTATTAATTGTTGAACTTGCTTACATGTGGTTCCATGATCTAATGGTTAGCACCCTGGACTTTGAATTCAGCGATCCGAGTTCAAATCTCGGTGGAACCTGGGGTTTTTTTACTGTTACATTTTATTTTTTTATTGTATTTAAAATAATATTACTCAATTGTTAGATTTCATTTTTTAATTCATTAGTGATTATTTTTAATGTACTTTTTTATGTGAACAAAATAACAGTAATAATTGTATATGCTGGCTGTTTTCTCTTCCATGGTGTAATGGTTAGCAATCTGGACTCTGAATCCAGCGATCCGAGTTCAAATCTCGGTGGAACCTGAAAATTTTTTACTTATATATTTTAATTTTTTAGTAAAATACAATAGTTAAAGTAATATTACTCACTTCTCAGATTTCCTTTACAAATTTAAATGTAGGGGAAATCGGGTAGCCACGGACACTTGGATAAATTGAAAATAAAAAAAAAATGAAAGAGATTTCTGTCTTTATTTTATACTTAAAATAAAATTACGAAATTATTTAATGGTTTTAATTAAACATCGCTAATAATATCGAATTATTTAAAGAAATATACTGAAAATAGTTTGGCCTTATTTTTTTGCGTCACAAGAAACGGTGGGTAGCACCGGTCATATTAATCGATTGTGTCCCAACCGTTTTTTGGCCTTACAAACATGACAATTATAATAAAAATCCGATGCATCTATATAAACACAATCTTCATAGGGCCAGTCTTTGCATAGCGGGCACTGAATCAAGTCTTCTTCAATTTTTTCTCCTCATATGATGCATTGTCTCTCGTTTTGTCGAAAATGTATTGAACAACAACAAAAAAACACTCACTCATGACTAACTTACTCGGCGCCCACGTCGCAAATAAACTAAATTTGTTTCGACTGTAGAGGGCGTTCATTTACAATGAATTTTTATTTACGCAACAATCTGAACTTTTTAGAAATTTATATGTCCACAGTTACCCGCAGTCCGCGACTACCCGAATTACCCCTAAATCTAAACAGTGGCTGAGAAGTTCTGCTCTCGAAGCTGGTAGACGGGAGGTGCTGGGTTCGATCCCAATCGCGCCCGTCGGCCTAATCGTTCGGAGTTTTCGTGGTTTTCTTCGAGCCGTGGATTTATCCATGCGTAAATACGGGTAAGGTTCCCTTAAAAAGACCCCCACGAAGGGCACTCCCCCCGGGCCTATATCCCTAGTGTACATAATTCGCCGTCAATAATCAACCCAACCCAACCCGCAGTCCGCGACTACCCGAATTTCCCTTAAATCTAAAATAAACACTTTTTTTTTTATTCGAATCAAATAATTGTATTAATTGTTGAACTTGCTTACATGTGGTTCCATGATCTAATGGTTAGCACCCTGGACTTTGAATTCAGCGATCCGAGTTCAAATCTCGGTGGAACCTGGGGTTTTTTTACTGTTACATTTTATTTTTTTATTGTATTTAAAATAATATTACTCAATTGTTAGATTTCATTTTTTAATTCATTAGTGATTATTTTTAATGTACTTTTTTATGTGAACAAAATAACAGTAATAATTGTATATGCTGGCTGTTTTCTCTTCCATGGTGTAATGGTTAGCAATCTGGACTCTGAATCCAGCGATCCGAGTTCAAATCTCGGTGGAACCTGAAAATTTTTTACTTATATATTTTAATTTTTTAGTAAAATACAATAGTTAAAGTAATATTACTCACTTCTCAGATTTCCTTTACAAATTTAAATGTAGGGGAAATCGGGTAGCCACGGACACTTGGATAAATTGAAAATAAAAAAAAATGAAAGAGATTTCTGTCTTTATTTTATACTTAAAATAAAATTACGAAATTATTTAATGGTTTTAATTAAACATCGCTAATAATATCGAATTATTTAAAGAAATATACTGAAAATAGTTTGGCCTTATTTTTTTGCGTCACAAGAAACGGTGGGTAGCACCGGTCATATTAATCGATTGTGTCCCAACCGTTTTTTGGCCTTACAAACATCACAATTATAATAAAAATCCGATGCATCTATATAAACACAATCTTCATAGGGCCAGTCTTTGCATTCCGGGCACTGAATCCAGTCTTCTTCAAATTTTTATCCTCATATGATGCATTCTCTCTCGTTTTGTCGAAAATGTATTGAATAAAAGAAAAACACTCACTCATGACTAACTTACTCGGCGCCCACGTCGCAATTAAACTAAATTTGTTTCGACTGTAGAGGGCGTTCATTTACTTTAAATTTTTATTTACGCAACTCTTTGCACTTTTTAGAAATTTATATGTCTACAGTTACCCGCAGACCTCGACTCCCCGAATTTCCACTAAATCTAACAAGGAGAGTGTCAAGTTTGGTAATCACAGATTTTGATTACTTTTATATATGTTGTAGAGTAGAAGCCCCTTAGTCTCAGGTTCAATGGATTTTATACAACGCTCGTTAGTTCTCGAGAAATAGGGCGTCTAATATTATAACACAATTTAAATACACACTTTGTAAAGACGTAATTTCGTTAGTTGTAGCTCAGTTGGTATGGCGTCTGCTCATTGTTTAGAGAGCCCGGGTTCGATGCCGGAACGCGCTACGTTTGTTTTTCTCATTTTGTTTTACTAATATGCATGTAATTATAATTTAATAATATCAATAAAAAATTTTGTTGACATAATTAAATTTTAATTTAGCATTTTTGATTTTTTTAAAATGTATTCCATATATGCTTTATCAATGCAACGATATTGAACAATTGTGTCAATTCGTGATTGTAAAGAAACAGAATTTATAAATTGCCTTAACAAGGGAAGTCAATGCGATGATAATACTACTCTGCTTTTAAAGTAAGATGAATGATTATATTTAAATTTAGCATAAAAATTAAATTACAACATATTTATGTTTTATTTTACTGTAACTAGAGGGCGACACAAAAGACTTTGGTTATTTTTTTTTTTTTTTTTTTTTTTTTTTTCGTTTGGTGCAGTTAAGTGGTTTCCGTTTTCAATCTTTATCGCACAAGTGCACATCATTCTATAACAGCTTATAATCGTATAAAAATGGAATAAGCAAGCTGTAGTTCACAAAAAGATCAATCTGAAGTTTCGGGATTCGAGGAAAATCAAAAAAGTTATGTCACGAATGTGTTTAAGTACTGTAAAATTTTATTGTAAAACAATAGATTTTTAACAAATGATTGCGATGGGAGAAGAATTCGATAGTAAATATGCTGATTTGTAACGATTTTTGAATTTTTACTAGTCAATAATAGATCCAATTTTTTTTTAATTCTTTAAATGATGATAACTATTTAATAAGGGTTTAAAATTCAAAATGCTAAATTAAAATTTAATTATGTTAACAAAACTTTTTATTGAGATTATTAAATTATAATTACAAGCATATTTGTAAAAAAAAAAACATGAGAAAAACAAATGTAGCGCGTTCCGGCATCGAAACCGGGTCGTCTAAAACAACGAGCAGACGCCATGCCAACTGAGCTACGATCAATGCAGTTATTTCTTTACAAAGTGAGTATTTAAGTTGTCTTATATATTAGACCCCCCATTTCTCGAGAACTAAGGAGCGTTGTATAAAATCCATTGAACCTGAGACTAAGGGGCTTCTACCCTTCAACATATATAAAAATAATTTAAATTATAAACATTTATAAAAATAATCACAATTATAATAAAAATCCGATGCATGTATATAAACACAATCTTCATAGGGCCAGTCTTTGCATTCCGGGCACTGAATCAAGTCTTCTTCAAAATTTTCTCCTCATATGATGCATTGTCTCTCGTTTTGTCGAAAATGTATTGAACAACAACAAAAAAACACTCACTCATGACTAACCTACTCGGCGCCCACGTCGCAATTAAACTAAATTTCTTTCGACTGTAGAGGGCGTTCATTTACAATAAATTTTTATTTACGCAACTCTTTGCACTTTTTAGAAATTTATATGTCTACAGTTACCCGCAGACGTCGACTCCCCGAATTTCCACTAAATCTAACAAAGAGAGTGTCAAGTTTGGTAATCACACATTTTGATTACTTTTATATATGTTGTAGAGTAGAAGCCCCTTAGTCTCAGGTTCAATGGATTTTATACAACGCTCCTTAGTTCTAGAGAAATAGGGCGTCTAATATTATAACACAATTTAAATACTCACTTTGTAAAGACGTAATTTCGTTAGTTGTAGCTCAGTTGGTATGGCGTCTGCTCATTGTTTAGAGAGCCCGGGTTCGATGCCGGAACGCGCTACGTTTGTTTTTCTCATTTTGTTTTACTAATATGCATGTAATTATAATTTAATAATATCAATAAAAAATTTTGTTGACATAATTAAATTTTAATTTAGCATTTTTGATTTTTTTAAAATGTATTCCATATATGCTTTATCAATGCAACGATATTGAACAATTGTGTCAATTCGTGATTGTAAAGAAACAGAATTTATAAATTGCCTTAACAAGGGAAGTCAATGCGATGATAATACTACTCTGCTTTTAAAGTAAGATGGATGATTATATTTAAATTTAGCATAAAAATTAAATTACAACATATTTATGTTTTATTTTACTGTAACTAAAGGGCGCCACAAAAGACTTTGGTTATTTCTTATTTTTTTTTTTTTTCGTTTGGTGCAGTTAAGTGGTTTCCGTTTTCAATCTTTATCGCACAAGTGCACATCATTCTATAACAGCTTA
Organism: Maratus michaelseni; assembly: GCA_963931845.1. Classification (NCBI taxonomy): domain Eukaryota; kingdom Metazoa; phylum Arthropoda; class Arachnida; order Araneae; family Salticidae; genus Maratus; species Maratus michaelseni. The sequence continues at coordinate 143,772,448 of OZ007593.1, read as the reverse complement.
TAATCGTATAAAAATGGAATAAGCAAGCTGTAGTTCACAAAAAGATCAATCTGAAGTTTCGGGATTCGAGGAAAATCAAAAAAGTTATGTCACGAATGTGTTTAAGTACTGTAAAATTTTATTGTAAAACAATAGATTTTTAACAAATGATTGCGATGGGAGAAGAATTCGATAGTAAATATGCTGATTTGTAACGATTTTTGAATTTTTACTAGTCAATAATAGATCCAATTTTTTTTAAATTCTTTAAATGATGATAACTATTTAATAAGGGTTTAAAATTCAAAATGCTAAATTAAAATTTAATTATGTTAACAAAACTTTTTATTGAGATTATTAAATTATAATTACAAGCATATTTGTAAAAAAAAAACCTGACATAAACAAATGTAGCGCGTTCCGGCATCGAACCCGGGTCCTCTAAAACAACGAGCAGACGCCATGCCAACTGAGCTACGACCAATGCAGTTATTTGTTTACAAAGTGAGTATTTAAGTTGTCTTATATATTAGACCCCCCCATTTCTCGAGAACTAAGGAGCGTTGTATAAAATCCATTGAACCTGAGACTAAGGGGCTTCTACCCTTCAACATATATAAAAATAATTTAAATTATAAACATTTATAAAAATAATCACAATTATAATAAAAATCCGATGCATCTATATAAACACAATCTTCATAGGGCCAGTCTTTGCATTCCGGGCACTGAATCAAGTCTTCTTCAAAATTTTCTCCTCATATGATGCATTGTCTCTCGTTTTGTCGAAAATGTATTGAACAACAGCAAAAAAACACTCACTCATGACTAACCTACTCTTCGAGCCGTGGATTTATCCATGCGTAAATACGGGTAAGGTTCCCTTAAAAAGACCCCCACGAAGGGCACTCCCCCCGGGCCTATATCCCTAGTGTACATAATTCGCCGTCAATAATCAACCCAACCCAACCCGCAGTCCGCGACTACCCGAATTTCCCTTAAATCTAAAATAAACACTTTTTTTTTTATTCGAATCAAATAATTGTATTAATTGTTGAACTTGCTTACATGTGGTTCCATGATCTAACGGTTAGCACCCTGGACTTTGAATTCAGCGATCCGAGTTCAAATCTCGGTGGAACCTGGGGTTTTTTTACTGTTACATTTTATTTTTTTATTGTATTTAAAATAATATTACTCAATTGTTAGATTTCATTTTTTAATTCATTAGTGATTATTTTTAATGTACTTTTTTATGTGAACAAAATAACAGTAATAATTGTATATGCTGGCTGTTTTCTCTTCCATGGTGTAATGGTTAGCAATCTGGACTCTGAATCCAGCGATCCGAGTTCAAATCTCGGTGGAACCTGAAAATTTTTTACTTATATATTTTAATTTTTTAGTAAAATACAATAGTTAAAGTAATATTACTCACTTCTCAGATTTCCTTTACAAATTTAAATGTAGGGGAAATCGGGTAGCCACGGACACTTGGATAAATTGAAAATAAAAAAAAATGAAAGAGATTTCTGTCTTTATTTTATACTTAAAATAAAATTACGAAATTATTTAATGGTTTTAATTAAACATTGCTAATAATATCGAATTATTTAAAGAAATATACTGAAAATAGTTTGGCCTTATTTATTTTTTTTGTCACAAGAAACGGTGGGTATCACCGGACATATTAATCGATTGTATCCCAACCGTTTTTTGGCCTTACAAACATCACAATTATAATAAAAATCCGATGCATCTATATAAACACAATCTTCATAGGGCCAGTCTTTGCATTCCGGGCACTGAATCCAGTATTCTTCAAATTTTTCTCCTCATATGATGCATTCTCACTCGTTTTGTCGAAAATGTATTGAACAACAACAAAAAAAAAACACTCACTCATGACTAACTTACTCGGCGCCCACGTCGCAATAAACTAAATTTGTTTCGACTGTACAGGGCGTTCATTTACAATAAATTTTTATTTACGCAACACTTTGCACTTTTTAGAAATTTATATGTCACAGTTAACCGCCGTCCGCGACTCCAAGAATTTCCACTAAATCTAAAATAAACACCTTTTTTTATTCTAATCAAATAATTATACTAATTGTTGAACTCATGTATATGTGGTTCCATGGTGTAATGGTTAGCACTCTGGACTCTGAATCCAGCGATCCGAGTTCAAATCTCGGTTGAACCTGAGGTTTTTTTTACTTATACATTTTATTTTTTATTGTATTTAAAATCTACAAAAACAACTTTTCAAAAGTAAAAAAAGCCAAGCATAAAAAAAAAAAAAGTTGTGGCTAAAAAATTGTGTGATATGAAATTTCCAAGCTATTATATTACTTTTTTAACTTTTTTCCATTAAATAAGTTATATATATAAGTCGAGTGCCTACGTATATGTTAATAGAAATCGTTTTCTCCTGTACTAAATACATCCTAACGAGTTTCTGAAAATTCAATTTTTTTCAAATTATGCATGATGGGCTTGGCAGCCATCTTTGCATATTATTCACAAAATTCTAAGCATCCAAATCCGTAGTTAAAATCCGAAGTTCAAAATTGTTATTTAAGCAAATATTTTAAGCGTTTCATTTATAGATTTGTATGCTCTGAAAATTGTGTTTTAAGATAATGATGACTTATCTTAAAGATTCATCTTATGATTTATTTTTTAGAGTAATTAATAATTTTAAACTAGTATAAATCACTTTCTCAAAATATCAGTCTTATCTAATTTATCTGTCCGTAGTTAAAATCTGAAGTTCGAAATTGTTATAAACATATTACATTGCAAACATATTACGCTTTTACTTTAGAAATTTGGGTGCTTAGAAATATGGAAAGATGGCCGCCAAGCCCATCATGCATAATTTGAAAAAAATTGAATTTTCAGAAACTCGTTAGGATGTATTTAGTACAGGAGAAAACGATTTCTATTAACATATACGTAGGCACTCGACTTATATATATGATAACTTATTTAATGGAAAAAAGTTAAAAAAGTAATATAATAGCTTGGAAATTTGATATCACACCATTTTTTAGCCACAACTTTTTTTTTTTTTATGCTTGGCTTTTTTTACTTTTGAAAAGTTGTTTTTGTAGATATCATTTCTTTTTTTTTAAACAGAATAAACATAATTTAAATAATCTAAACATAAGAAATAATTTAAAATGACATTTAACTTTCAGTCATCGTTTAAAAGGTTAACTAGAAATATCAGTAGATTTTTCAATTAAAGTAATAACAACATACTAAATGTGGCTTGTTATAATACTTGTTATCCCCCGTTAAAAAATATCACTGACTTATCGATGAAATGAATAAAAATGGAATACGTGCATAGCGTGTCAGCGCTGCATTTGAAATCAAACGTGATAACACGCTCTTTTTTCATTAGCACTAGCTGGCTTCGGCCCCTAATTTACTAGGGCCCCTAATTTACATTGGGGACTCGAATCTTGTAAAACCTGGAATAAGATAAACCTCGAATCCAACGAACCTCCGACCTGGTTCCCCGCTGCCTTCGGAATCGGATAATCCCTTAATTTGCACATTGAATAATATAAACCTCTAACCAAACTAACTTCCGACACGGGTACCCGCTGCCTTCGGCACTGTATAGCAGTCGTGCTGTGCACGCTCAAGTTCCATCTTCCACCACCAGGTAGCGCAATCTGTTCTGTATGAACCTCGGGCACTGAAATCGTTAAGGCTATAGATGTCGAGCCGAATGAGCTATACCCCGTCGTGATCTAGCCCATAGAACCAGTGATAGAAAAGTGCCCCCTGGTGGTGAAAAAACGAACTAAAATCGGAAAGCTCTATCGATTTCGAGTCGAATGAGCCATACCCCGTCGTGATCCGACTCATAGAAACAGAGATAGAAAAGCGTCCCCTCGTGGTGAAAGCTAATCGCGTTTGGGGGGCAAAAGGGGGAATGAACACCGGAGATGCATAATAGGATTAAGCGGTCACAGACATTTCCAACGATGTATCATATGAGGGGTATGTGCAAAATTTATAAAATACCCTCCCCCCCCCCCCCTACATATTATGATTAAGCGTTCACAGACCTTTCCAACGATATATCCCATGAGAGGTGTCGACAAAATTTAGAAAAGTGCCCCCTGTGGGGGGGGGGATAAGCGATCACAGGCCTTTCGAACAATATATCACATGAGTAGTGTCGGAGGGGGGGCGCAAAATGTGGGGGTGACACCTGTGGTGTATAACACGAATAAGTGGTCACAGCCCTTTGTAACGATATGTGACATGACGGATATCGTTAAAATTTAGAAAAGTGCCCCCCCTCCCCCTTGTGTAGGCAAAACGCGCTCCGCCCCTCCCTATAATTTTTGACGCGGCTTTATTTTCAAAATTTATGTTATGTGTTATAAAATATCGGAAAGTTTCAAACAGATTAGCCTTATTATACTTCCTAATTTTGTTCACGCCCCTCCCCATCCCCTCTCTGAAATGTGACGCGCCATTCTTTTTTATAATTTTTTTATCATGTGTTATAAACTATCTTTAAGTTTAAATCAGATCGCATTGGAATTTAATATATTTGCTGAAATTACTATTATATATATAATAATATAGAAATAAACCCTCCTTTAGCTTGTAATTAAGATATACGAACAATTTTTAGAATTTCTGAAAGCTGATTTTTATTTATTTATTTATTTAATTATTTATTTATGTATTTATTTATTTTTTGTTTATTATTGTTATTATTATTATTTTGCGTTGCCCTGTGCATGTTTGGAATTTCTTAGAAATTTCTTAGATTTACATTATTTTATTCAATTAAACATTGTACTGTTACAATAAATTTAAATGGAAACTTCACTTCTAAAACAAAAATAATTTAACAACTGGATTGCATTAATTTATAGGAAAATGACGTGATAGGTATTCCTGCGAACGAAATGCCTGTCCTTTACCGTGTTTTTTTTTTTTTTTTTTTTTTTTTTTTTTTTTTTTTAGAAATAAATTAATCACATTTAATTCATTTCAAAAATTTTGAGCACCACCAGTGGCTGAGAGGTTCTGTTCTCGAAGCTGGTAAACGGGAGGTGCTGGGTTCAATCCCAATCGCGCCCGTCGGCCTAATCGTTCGGAGTTTTCGTGGTTTTCTTCGAGCCGTGGATTTATCCATGCGTAAATACTGGTTAGGTTCCCTTAGAAAGACCCCCCATGAACAGCACTCCCCCCGGGCCTATATCCCATGTGTAGATACTGGCCGTCAATAATCAACCCAACCCAACTCAACCTAATCAAAAATTTTGTTTATGTTTGGAAAGAAATTTTAAATAGCGATAACTCTTAATGTATACATTTTAGAAGGTACATCTTCCCTCAAAAACTAATTTATTTTTAAAGATCTTTCTAAAAACGTAAATTATATACTTAAAATATTTTTTAAAGCAACACCACTACGTCTGATTACTTTATTTTACAATATTTATAAGAACACGCAATTTATCAGACAATTAAATACACTAAACAAACATGAGTGAAAAATTGACCTGGTCCTGGACTCGAACCTGGGACCTTATGCGTACCATGCCGACGCTGTGCGACTGAGCTACCCATATCCATATCCATGACCAGCAATTTCTCATACTTATTCATGTTAGAAACAATCATCTGCCACAGTTTGCAGTCATATTTAACTGTTTGATAAAATGTGTGTTCTTATAATTGTGAAGTTTTATTTTAAAAAAAATATATCTTCAGAAGAAAATGGCTGACTTGCAGATGAAATTTGATGTGGTTATAACCTGTAACTGATTTGTGCTATTATAATACAGATGGTACATGGTCGTTGTCGGGTTTTATCTCTGTTTTGGCATAATTTTTTAATCGCCAAGTTAATTAACAGTTTTTTGCTAATTATGGATAGAAAGTAATATTTTTTTTACACTGGATTTTATAAAAGTACATACATTACGTAATTACTTGTCTAAAAATGCAATCCTTTTTTTATTCTGCCGAATATTAAGGTCTGTAGGTTGTTTGAAAAAAAAAAGTTTGACGAAGAAAAAAGTGATCATTTCAAGTAAATCGACGTTTTTTAAAAAAATCTATATCTCTGTTTATAAATCACTTATGAAGATGGGTTTGGTCTTAAATTGAAGTAATTCTTCATTAGATTCTTCCAGTTTTCGTTTTTTTTTTCTGCGACGCTTGGTTTATTTGATATCTGATATTTTAATCTGGCATGTTTTGTCGATTTAACATTGCGAAGTTGATTACTGTAAATAAGCAGTAGCGGTCTTGTCCAGTTCTTGGCGTTGTTTGTGTGGCGTTTTTTTTTTTTTAGCTTGGCTTGGCAGAGCGACCGCCCTGCTTGATAATATTACTCAATTGTTAGATTTCATTTTTTTAATTCATTAGTGATTATTTTTAATGTACTTTTTTATGTGAACAAACTAAAAATAATAATTGTATAGCCTTCAAGTGTGTGGTTCCATGGTGTAATGGTTAGCACTCTGGACTCTGAATCCAGCGATCCGAGTTCAAATCAGGTGGAACCTGAAATTTTTTTACTTATATATTTTAATTTTTTAGTAAAATACAATAGTTAATGTATTATTACTCACTTCTCAGATTTCCTTTACAAATTTAAATGTAGGGGAAATCGGGTAGCCACGGACACTTGGATAAATTGCAAATAAAAAACAAAATGAAAGAAATTTCTGTCTTTATTTTATACTTAAAATAAAATTACGAAATTATTTAATGATTTTAGTTAAACATTGCTAATAATATAGAATTATTTAACGAAATATACTGAAAATAGTTTGGCCTTATTTTTTTGCGTCACAAGAAACGGCGGGTAGCATCGGACATATTAATCGATTGTGTCCTAACCGTTTTCTGGCCTTACAAACATCACAATTATAATAAAAATC
>OZ007593.1:143723031-143738031 GCA_963931845.1 Maratus michaelseni | reverse complement strand
ATGTGAACAAAATAAAAATAATAATTGTATAGCCTTCAAGTGTGTGGTTCCATGGTGTAATGGTTAGCCCTCTGGACTCTGAATCCAGCGATCCGAGTTCAAATCTCGGTGGAACCTGAGGTTTTTTCAAACAAATTAATGGAAAAATATGCATTACTTTATATTACTCTTGCAACTACTAAAATTATTTTTTTCTCAATTCAAATATTAAAAAGATATGAATACATACGTGCCTCGTCACTATCCATAACAATTAGATTTTAAATATTTCCAGAAATATAGTTATTCACATTCGAAAATGGAAAGTCAAACTGAACAATGAGCTGAAGCCGATTCCCTCAACGCAACGCCTTAGTTTCAACTGAAAGCAGGAAGTCATTGTTCGCTTAAGTGAGATAAAAATGGTGTCACGTGATTCTCCAATCATTCAGCTGCAATATGCATCAATCCATTCGCACCTGCGTTGTACTTTATGAAATCGACTTTTGTCCAGCCAGATTTGACAAATCTCCCACAGTGCGGCGGGTACCACCGGACATATTAATCAATTGTGTCCCAACCGTCTTTTGGCCTTATAAACATCACAATTATAATAAAAATCCCATGCATCTATATAAACACAATCTTCATAGGGCCAGTCTTTGCATTCCGGGCACTGAATCCAGTCTTCTTCAAAATTTTCTCCTCATATGATGCATTCTCTCTCGTTTTGTCGAAAATGTATTGAACAAAAAAAAAAACATTCACTCATGACTAACTTACTCGGCGCCCACGTCGCTTATAAACTAAATTTGTTTCGACTGTAGAGGGCGTTCATTTACAATACATTTTTATTTACGCAACACTTTGCACTTTTTAGAAATTTATATGTCCACAGTTACCCGCAGTCCGCGACTCCCCGAATTTCCCCTAAATCTAAAATAAACACTTTTTTTTTATTCAAATCAAATAATTATATTAATTGTTGAACTTCCGTATATGTGGTTCCAAGGTGTAATTGTTAGCACTCTGTACTTTGAATCCAGCAATCCGAGTTCAAATCTCGGTGGAACCAGGGGTCTTTTTTACTGTTACAATTTATTTCTATTGTATTTAAAATAATATTACTCAATTGTTAGATTTCTTTTTTTAATTCATTAGTGATTATTTTTAATGTACTTTTTTACGTGAACAAAATAAAAATAATAATTGTATATCGCACCTGTATGTGGTTCCATGGTGTAATGGTTAGCACCCTGGACTCTGAAACCCGCGATCCGAGTACAATTCTCGGTGGAACCTGAGAATATTTTACTTATATATTTTAATTTTTTAGTAAAATACAATAGTTAAAGTAATATTACTCACTTCTCTGATTTCCTTTACAAATTTAAATGTAGGGAAAATCGGGTTGCCACGGACACTTGGATAAATTGCAAATAAAAAACAAATGAAAGAATATTATGTCTTTATTTTATACTTAAAATAAAATTACGAAATTATTCATTGATTTTAATTAAACATTGCTAATAATATCGAATTATTTAACGAAATATACTGAAAATAGTTTGGCCTTATTTTTTTGCGTCACAAAAAACGGCGGATAGCACCGGACATATTAATCGATTGTGTACCAACCGTTTTTTGGCCTTACAAACATCACAATTATAATAAAAATCCGATGCATCTATATAAACACAATCTTCATAGGGCCAGTCTTTGCATTCCGGGCACTGAATCAAGTCTTCTTCAAATTTTTCTCCTCATATGATGCATTGTCTCTCGTTTTGTCGAAAATGTATTGAACAACAACAAAAAAACACTCACTCATGACTAACTTACTCGGCGCCCACGTTGCAATTAAACTAAATTTAATTCGACTGTAGAGGGCGTTCATTTACAATGAATTTTTATTTACGCAACAATTTGCACTTTTTAAAAATTTATATGTCCACAGTTACCCGCAGTCCGCGACTCCCCGAATTTCCCCTAAATCTAAAATAAACACTTTTTTTTTATTCGAGTCAAATAATTATATTAATTGTTAATGTTGCATCGATCCGAGTTCAAATCTCGGTGGAACCTGAGGTTCTTTTTTCTGTTGCATTTTATTTTTTACTGTATTTAAAATAATATTACTCAATTGTTAGATTTCATTTTTTAATTCATTAGTGATTATTTTTAATGTACTTTTTTATGTGAACAAAATAAAAATAATAATTGTATATCGCACCTGTATGTGGTTCCATGGTGTAATGAAACCACACCCTGGGTTGGGTTGATTATTGACGGCCAATTATCTACACATGGGATATAGGCCCAGGGGGAGTGCCCTTCGTGGGGGTCTTTCTAAGGGAACCTAACCCGTATTTACGCATGGATAAATCCACGGCTCGAAGAAAACCACGAAAACTCCGAACGATTAGGCCGACGGGCGCGATTGGGATCGAACCCAGCACCTCCCGTCTACCAGCTTCGAGAGCACAACCTCTCAGCCACTGGTGGGGCGAAACCACACCCTGGACTCTGAAACCCGTGATCCGAGTACAATTCTCGGTGGAACCTGAAAATATTTTACTTATATATTTTAATTTTTTAGTGAAATACAATAGTTAAAGTAATATTACTCACTTCTCAGATTTCCTTTCCAAATTTAAATGTAGGGGAAATCGGGTAGCCACGAACACTTGGATAAATTGCAAATAAAAAACAAATGAAATAATTTCTGTCTTTATTTTATACTTAAAATAAAATTACGAAATTATTTATTGATTTTAATTAAACATTGGTAATAATATCGAATTTTTTAACGAAATATAAGGAAGATAGTTTGGCCTTATTTTTTTGGCGTCACAAGAAGCGGCGCACAGTGGGAGATTTGACGAATCTGGGCGGCCAAAATTATTTTATTGTTTTAAACTAATTTAAATGTATTGGTTAGTAAATAAATTAACTTTTTGTAATAAAAATTGCTTTATAACTTAAAATACAATAACGTTTTGGAACTGCATACTGGTTTTTATTCTACAAAATTAGTATTATAAAATAAATGATAATTATGATAAAATATCGAATAAAATAAAAACATAATTGAATAAATTATAAACATTAATTATTAACAATATGGAACATTAGTTAATAAATCACCTATAAGGTAGAGTTTCTTAATCAGATGATAATTCAGAGTCGTCATCTGTTTCTTCATAAACAGAATCCTCTTCATCAGGAGCTTCAGAAGATTCCATGGACAGTAACATTTCTAAGGTTTCTTTAAGAAATGATTTTGATTTTTTTTCTTATCGTGGGTCTCATTCCAGTTAACGCTGGATCTGAACTCAAAAGTAATCTGTTGATAACATCAAGGTTACAAGAAATTCTTGAAAATTTTCGTGCAAAATTTTGACGAAATTAGCGAAAATGTTTGTTACGTGCTTCGGCTGCTTTTTCAGACAATTGACCTATTGGTAGTATAGCTTTCTCTATTACAGTGGGGTCATGTATTAATATATTGTGCATTGTTGGTGACATTGGGTACCATTTATATAATTGGATGTAGAGTTCTGCTTTCTTTTCTGTATATTCTTTAAACTTCTCTAGGTGAATTTTGTGGCCACTGGATATGGTTTCAAGAATAACTTTAAAACGGTATATTAAATTTTTGTCAATGCCTGTAATTTCAGAGGCTACAAAGGGGTCAGTAAAAAATATCCTGCTTGTATTTCCATCGTTAGTGTTACCATATCCAGCCTTAGGCATATCTACAAGTAAACCCAATTTAGTTTAGAAATTTTCTTGAATGGTCAATTTTTAATCTCCACTTTTTTATGGGCAGTTTGTACATTAAATGCAAAAAAATTTAAAACAATCGAATTCTAGCATGTAAAATCGATAGTTCGAATTCTAACGTTTCGGGATTGATGTTTTTCTTTTTAGAAAGATCATTAAAATCTTTCGAAGACAGCCCACAAATGTAGCAACGCATTGTCGATTTTGTACCGCTGCGTTGCATATTTTTCCATCGACCATAGTAAGTATCATTTTATGTTTTACATTAAATGTACTTTTCTCTAATGTATATTTTGAGGGCGGTACAGAGTTAACACATTTTTTATGTAATTAATCTCGTCATTAATCATTTCAGTTGTTTCTTTTTCAAATCTAATCCGCATGGGTCTGCAATAACGTGGTGATGAAGGCAATAGATTTTGCTAAATAATCTTGTTGTTTACACTGCAAATTAACTGAATTGGAGCAAACGAGTTCTGGAATATGTGCGCATCGGAAGAGGAATCATTTTCAAACTTTTGCTTGTATTGTGCTTGTTGCGACCCATCGCAGCCCCATTTACATATAAGAATTAATGCGCATCTTTCTTCTTCATTTAAAATTTCCAAAACTTTATCCAAATAAATAAATAATCGTGTCACTGTTAAATGAAATAAATCTTGAATATTGATTTCGGCGCAAGTTTCTGTAATTTTAAAAGATTCTTTGACTGGATAGCAGTCAATTTTAGCTCGCTGTAGAAGACCGTAGTAAGGGTATACATTTTTTTATATCTTCTTATAATTTCATATTGGTTTCAGGAAAGGTTAGCTTCGACAAATAATGACAATGCTTCCAAAGGGGACATTTGAGTTTTCTTTTCAATCTGCTGAGTTCTCAAATATGCTTTTTTATATTTTGTTGCTCTCATTGGTGAATGGGTTAATTCTTTAAGTACATGGGCAGCATATCTCTTTCCAGAGGTTTCTAACTTTACCTGAGCGGCATGTGTAAAGTACTTCCACATCTGTCGAGCTCCTTAAGCTTTCAGACTTTCTTCGCTTTGACCTATCACTTGATTCGTTGAAACCTTTTGCTGGCCTACCTGGGCGATTTACTTTCCTTGGAATTGCTATTGTACCTTCAAGCCATTCCTTATTATTTTTAACAAATACATCTGGTGTATAATGGGCTGCGATCCATTTGCTTTTCAATTCACATTTAAATCGGGAGAAATTGCGTTTGAGTGTTTTTTTCATCGTCATCAAAAGTATCACTGTTATGAAGATAATTTTCCAGAAAGTTTAATCTATCATGTATATTTAGTAAATTCGGTTGTTGCATAATGTTAAACAATTCTCTTCGAATCATTACTTTGACGTTCGAAGCTCATAGAGAAAGAAAATACAAAATATAAACAAAAAATAATGCATAACAGATGTATACAATTTAGATAGAGAAAATCATTCAATCCATTATTTTTAAAGAAATCACGCAAGTTTTTGTTAACTTTTAATAAAATCATAAGAAAAATTGTATCGCCTTATTTTTAGACAAATAAACGTTAATAACGAGCCCTAAATTACTTCAGTTTTTTAAAAAGTGCTTAAAAGAAGATAAACTGGAATAAATAACATTTTTAATAATGTTTTAAAACATTTTTTTTAAATTTATATAACTTTTATTCTAATCAAAATGGCTGAACAATAATAACATGGGATTGCTTTGTAATTATCCATAACAATTGTTTTCATTTTAGAATTCATATTAAGAATATGAATTAAAACTCAATATATAATATTTTCGAATGCTTACTTCGAAATTTGAAAGAGCAATGTTTATAGTGCCTTCATTTTAAAAACCGGACGATTCCGGAGCTACTTTAAACAAAAACACAAATTCAAAGTCCTATATTTATTGCTACAATAAGAAACTTTGCCGGGAAATGTCGGGAAATATAACGAAACCCTTCGAGAATTAGGAAACATGCAAACAAATTAATGGAAAAATATGCATTACTTTATATTACTCTTGCAACTACTAAAATTATTTTTTTCTCAATTCAAATATTAAAAAGATATGAATACATACGTGCCTCGTCACTACCCATAACAATTAGATTTTAAATATTTCCAGAAATATAGTTATTCACATTCGAAAATGGAAAGTCAAACTGAACAATGAGCTGAAGCCGATTCCCTCAACGCAACGCCTTAGTTTCAACTGAAAGCAGGAAGTCATTGTTCGCTTCAGTGAGATAAAAATGGTGTCACGTGATTCTCCAATGATTCAGCTGCAATATGCATCAATCCATTCGCACCTGCGTTGTACTTTATGAAATCGACTTTTGTCCAGCCAGATTTGACAAATCTCCCACAGTGCGGCGGGTACCACCGGACATATTAATCAATTGTGTCCCAACCGTCTTTTGGCCTTACAAACATCACAATTATAATAAAAATCCCATGCATCTATATAAACACAATCTTCATAGGGCCAGTCTTTGCATTCCGGGCACTGAATCCAGTATTCTTCAAATTTTTCTCCTCATATGATGCATTCTCTCTCGTTTTGTCGAAAATGTATTGAACAAAAAAAAAACACTCACTCATGACTAACTTACTCGGCGCCCACGTCGCTTATAAACTAAATTTGTTTCGACTGTAGAGGGCGTTCATTTACAATAAATTTTTATTTACGCAACACTTTGCACTTTTTAGAAATTTATATGTCCACAGTTACCCGCAGTCCGCGACTCCCCGAATTTCCCCTAAATCTAAAATAAACACTTTTTTTTATTCAAATCAAATAATTATATTAATTGTTGAACTTCCGTATATGTGGTTCCATGGTGTAATTGTTAGCACTCTGTACTTTGAATCCAGCAATCCGAGTTCAAATCTCGGTGGAACCAGGGGTCTTTTTTACTGTTACAATTTATTTCTATTGTATTTAAAATAATATTACTCAATTGTTAGATTTCTTTTTTTAATTCATTAGTGATTATTTTTAATGTACTTTTTTATGTGAACAAAATAACAGTAATAATTGTATATGCTGGCTGTTTTCTCTTCCATGGTGTAATGGTTAGCAATCTGGACTCTGAATCCAGCGATCCGAGTTCAAATCTCGGTGGAACCTGAAAATTTTTTACTTATATATTTTAATTTTTTAGTAAAATACAATAGTTAAAGTAATATTACTCACTTCTCAGATTTCCTTTACAAATTTAAATGTAGGGGAAATCGGGTAGCCACGGACACTTGGATAAATTGAAAATAAAAAAAAATGAAAGAGATTTCTGTCTTTATTTTATACTTAAAATAAAATTACGAAATTATTTAATGGTTTTAATTAAACATCGCTAATAATATCGAATTATTTAAAGAAATATACTGAAAATAGTTTGGCCTTATTTTTTTGCGTCACAAGAAACGGTGGGTAGCACCGGTCATATTAATCGATTGTGTCCCAACCGTTTTTTGGCCTTACAAACATCACAATTATATTAAAAATCCGATGCATCTATATAAACACAATCTTCATAGGGCCAGTCTTTGCATTCCGGGCACTGAATCAAGTCTTCTTCAAAATTTTCTCCTCATATGATGCATTGTCTCTCGTTTTGTCGAAAATGTATTGAACAACAACAAAAAAACACTCACTCATGACTAACCTACTCGGCGCCCACGTCGCAATTAAACTAAATTTCTTTCGACTGTAGAGGGCGTTCATTTACAATAAATTTTTATTTACGCAACTCTTTGCACTTTTTAGAAATTTATATGTCTACAGTTACCCGCAGACGTCGACTCCCCGAATTTCCACTAAATCTAACAAAGAGAGTGTCAAGTTTGGTAATCACAGATTTTGATTACTTTTATATATGTTGTAGAGTAGAAGCCCCTTAGTCTCAGGTTCAATGGATTTTATACAACGCTCCTTAGTTCTCGAGAAATAGGGCGTCTAATATTATAACACAATTTAAATACTCTCTTTGTAACGACGTAATTTCGTTAGTTGTAGCTCAGTTGGTATGGCGTCTGCTCATTGTTTAGAGAGCCCGGGCTCGATGCCGGAACGCGCTACGTTTGTTTTTCTCATTTTGTTTTACTAATATGCATGTAATTATAATTTAATAATATCAATAAAAAATTTTGTTGACATAATTAAATTTTAATTTAGCATTTTTGATTTTTTTAAAATGTATTCCATATATGCTTTATCAATGCAACGATATTGAACAATTGTGTCAATTCGTGATTGTAAAGAAACAGAATTTATAAATTGCCTTAACAAGGGAAGTCAATGCGATGATAATACTACTCTGCTTTTAAAGTAAGATGGATGATTATATTTAAATTTAGCATAAAAATTAAATTACAACATATTTATGTTTTATTTTACTGTAACTAAAGGGCGCCACAAAAGACTTTGGTTATTTCTTATTTTTTTTTTTTCGTTTGGTGCAGTTAAGTGGTTTCCGTTTTCAATCTTTATCGCACAAGTGCACATCATTCTATAACAGCTTATAATCGTATAAAAATGGAATAAGCAAGCTGTAGTTCACAAAAAGATCAATCTGAAGTTTCGGGATTCGAGGAAAATCAAAAAAGTTATGTCACGAATGTGTTTAAGTACTGTAAAATTTTATTGTAAAACAATAGATTTTTAACAAATGATTGCGATGGGAGAAGAATTCGATAGTAAATATGCTGATTTGTAACGATTTTTGAATTTTTACTAGTCAATAATAGATCCAATTTTTTTTAATTCTTTAAATGATGATAACTATTTAATAAGGGTTTAAAATTCAAAATGCTCAATTAAAATTTAATTATGTTAACAAAACTTTTTATTGAGATTATTAAATTATAATTACAAGCATATTTGTAAAAAAAAAACTTGAGATAAACAAATGTAGCGCGTTCCGGCATCGAACCCGGGTCCTCTAAAACAACGAGCAGACGCCATGCCAACTGAGCTACGACCAATGCAGTTATTTGTTTACAAATTGAGTATTTAAGTTGTCTTATATATTAGACCCCCCATTTCTCGAGAACTAAGGAGCGTTGTATAAAATCCATTGAACCTGAGACTAAGGGGCTTCTACCCTTCAACATATATAAAAATAATTTAAATTATAAACATTTATAAAAATAATCACAATTATAATAAAAATCCGATGCATCTATATAAACACAATCTTCATAAGGCCAGTCTTTGCATTCCGGGCACTGAATCAAGTCTTCTTCAAAATTTTCTCCTCATATGATGCATTGTCTCTCGTTTTGTCGAAAATGTATTGAACAACAGCAAAAAAACACTCACTCATGACTAACCTACTCTTCGAGCCGTGGATTTATCCATGCGTAAATACGGGTAAGGTTCCCTTAAAAAGACCCCCACGAAGGGCACTCCCCCCGGGCCTATATCCCTAGTGTACATAATTCGCCGTCAATAATCAACCCAACCCAACCCGCAGTCATCGCGCCCGTCGGCCTAATCGTTCGGAGTTTTCGTGGTTTTCTTCGAGCCGTGGATTTATCCATGCGTAAATACGGATTAGGTTCCCTTAGAAATACCCCCACGAAGGGCACTCCCCCCGGGCCTATATCCCTAGTGTAGATAATTGGCCGTCAATAATCAACCCAACCCAACCCGCAGTCCGCGACTACCCGAATTTCCCTTAAATCTAAAATAAACACTTTTTTTTTTATTCGAATCAAATAATTGTATTAATTGTTGAACTTG
The DNA here is from genome assembly GCA_963931845.1 of Maratus michaelseni. NCBI lineage: Eukaryota > Metazoa > Arthropoda > Arachnida > Araneae > Salticidae > Maratus > Maratus michaelseni. The sequence continues at coordinate 143,728,533 of OZ007593.1, read as the reverse complement.
CTTACATGTGGTTCCATGATCTAATGGTTAGCACCCTGGACTTTGAATTCAGCGATCCGAGTTCAAATCTCGGTGGAACCTGGGGTTTTTTTACTGTTACATTTTATTTTTTTATTGTATTTAAAATAATATTACTCAATTGTTAGATTTCATTTTTTAATTCATTAGTGATTATTTTTAATGTACTTTTTTATGTGAACAAAATAACAGTAATAATTGTATATGATGGCTGTTTTCTCTTCCATGGTGTAATGGTTAGCAATCTGGACTCTGAATCCAGCGATCCGAGTTCAAATCTCGGTGGAACCTGAAAATTTTTTACTTATATATTTTAATTTTTTAGTAAAATACAATAGTTAAAGTAATATTACTCACTTCTCAGATTTCCTTTACAAATTTAAATGTAGGGGAAATCGGGTAGCCACGGACACTTGGATAAATTGAAAATAAAAAAAAATGAAAGAGATTTCTGTCTTTATTTTATACTTAAAATAAAATTACGAAATTATTTAATGGTTTTAATTAAACATTGCTAATAATATCGAATTATTTAAAGAAATATACTGAAAATAGTTTGGCCTTATTTATTTTTTTTGTCACAAGAAACGGTGGGTATCACCGGACATATTAATCGATTGTATCCCAACCGTTTTTTGGCCTTACAAACATCACAATTATAATAAAAATCCGATGCATCTATATAAACACAATCTTCATAGGGCCAGTCTTTGCATTCCGGGCACTGAATCCAGTATTCTTCAAATTTTTCTCCTCATATGATGCATTCTCACTCGTTTTGTCGAAAATGTATTGAACAACAAAAAAAAAACACTCACTCATGACTAACTTACTCGGCGCCCACGTCGCAATAAACTAAATTTGTTTCGACTGTACAGGGCGTTCATTTACAATAAATTTTTATTTACGCAACACTTTGCACTTTTTAGAAATTTATATGTCACAGTTAACCGCAGTCCGCGACTCCAAGAATTTCCACTAAATCTAAAATAAACACCTTTTTTTATTCTAATCAAATAATTATACTAATTGTTGAACTCATGTATATGTGGTTCCATGGTGTAATGGTTAGCACTCTGGACTTTGAATCCGGCGATCCGAGTTCTAATCTCGGTGGAACCTGAGGTTTTTTTTACTTATACATTTTATTTTTTATTGTATTTAAAATCTACAAAAACAACTTTTCAAAAGTAAAAAAAGCCAAGCATAAAAAAAAAAAAAGTTGTGGCTAAAAAATTGTGTGATATCAAATTTCCAAGCTATTATATTACTTTTTTAACTTTTTTCCATTAAATAAGTTATCATATATATAAGTCGAGTGCCTACGTATATGTTAATAGAAATCGTTTTCTCCTGTACTAAATACATCCTAACGAGTTTCTGAAAATTCAATTTTTTTCAAATTATGCATGATGGGCTTGGCAGCCATCTTTGCATATTATTCACAAAATTCTAAGCATCCAAATCCGTAGTTAAAATCCGAAGTTCAAAATTGTTATTTAAGCAAATATTTTAAGCGTTTCATTTATAGATTTGTATGCTCTGAAAATTGTGTCTTAAGATAATGATGACTTATCTTAAAGATTCATCTTATGATTTATTTTTTAGAGTAATTAATAATTTTAAACTAGTATAAATCACTTTCTCAAAATATCAGTCTTATCTAATTTATCTGTCCGTAGTTAAAATCTGAAGTTCGAAATTGTTATAAACATATTACATTGCAAACATATTACGCTTTTACTTTAGAAATTTGGGTGCTTAGAAATATGGAAAGATGGCCGCCAAGCCCATCATACATAATTTGAAAAAAAATTGAATTTTCAGAAACTCGTTAGGATGTATTTAGTACAGGAGAAAACGATTTCTATTAACATATACGTAGGCACTCGACTTATATATATGATAACTTATTTAATGGAAAAAAGTTAAAAAAGTAATATAATAGCTTGGAAATTTGATATCACACCATTTTTTAGCCACAACTTTTTTTTTTTTTTATGCTTGGCTTTTTTTACTTTTGAAAAGTTGTTTTTGTAGATATCATTTCTTTTTTTTTAAACAGAATAAACATAATTTAAATAATCTAAACATAAGAATTAATTTAAAATTACATTTAACTTTCAGTCATCGTTTAAAAGGTTAACTAGAAATATCAGTAGATTTTTCAATTAAAGTAATAACAACATACTAAATGTGGCTTGTTATAATACTTGTTATCCCCCGTTAAAAAATATCACTGACTTATCGATGAAATGAATAAAAATGGAATACGTGCATAGCGTGTCAGCGCTGCATTTGAAATCAAACGTGATAACACGCTCTTTTTTCATTAGCACTAGCTGGCTTCGGCCCCTAATTTACATTGGGGACTCGAATCTTGTAAAACCTGGAATAAGATAAACCTCGAATCCAACGAACCTCCGACCTGGTTCCCCGCTGCCTTCGGAATCGGATAATCCCTTAATTTGCACATTGAATAATATAAACCTCTAACCAAACTAACTTCCGACACGGGTACCCGCTGCCTTCGGCACTGTATAGCAGTCGTGCTGTGCACGCTCAAGTTCCATCTTCCACCACCAGGTAGCGCAATCTGTTCTGTATGAACCTCGGGCACTGAAATCGTTAAGGCTATAGATGTCGAGCCGAATGAGCTATACCCCGTCGTGATCTAGCCCATAGAACCAGTGATAGAAAAGTGCCCCCTGGTGGTGAAAAAACGAACTAAAATCGGAAAGCTCTATCGATTTCGAGTCGAATGAGCCATACCCCGTCGTGATCCGACTCATAGAAACAGAGATAGGAAAGCGTCCCCTCGTGGTGAAAGCTAATCGCGTTTGGGGGGCAAAAGGGGGAATGAACACCAGAGATGCATAATAGGATTAAGCGGTCACAGACATGTCCAACGATGTATCATATGAGGGGTATGTGCAAAATTTATAAAATACCCTCCCCCCCCCCCCCCTACATATTATGATTAAGCGTTCACAGACCTTTCCAACGATATATCCCATGAGAGGTGTCGACAAAATTTAGAAAAGTGCCCCCTGTGGGGGGGGATAAGCGATCACAGGCCTTTCGAACAATATATCACATGAGTAGTGTCGGGGGGGGGGGGGGGCGCAAAATGTGGGGGTGACACCTGTGGTGTATAACACGAATAAGTGGTCACAGCCCTTTGTAACGATATGTGACATGACGGATATCGTTAAAATTTAGAAAAGTGCCCCCCCTCCCCCTTGTGTAGGCAAAACGCGCTCCGCCCCTCCCTATAATTTTTGACGCGGCTTTATTTTTAAAATTTATGTTATGTGTTATAAAATATCGGAAAGTTTCAAACAGATTAGCCTTATTATACTTCCTAATTTTGTACACGCCCCTCCCCATCCCCTCTCTGAAATGTGACGCGCCATTCTTTTTTATAATTTTTTTATCATGTGTTATAAACTATCTTTAAGTTTAAAGCAGATCGCATTGGAATTTAATATATTTGCTGAAATTACTATTATATATATAATAATATAGAAATAAACCCTCCTTTAGCTTGTAATTAAGATATACGAACAATTTTTAGAATTTCTGAAAGCTGATTTTTATTTATTTATTTATTTAATTATTTATTTATGTATTTATTTATTTTTTGTTTATTATTGTTATTATTATTATTTTGCGTTGCCCTGTGCATGTTTGGAATTTCTTAGAAATTTCTTAGATTTACATTATTTTATTCAATTAAACATTGTACTGTTACAATAAATTTAAATGGAAACTTCACTTCTAAAACAAAAATAATTTAACAACTGGATTGCATTAATTTATAGGAAAATGACGTGATAGGTATTCCTGCGAACGAAATGCCTGTCCTTTACCGTGGTTTTTTTTTTTTTTTTTTTTTTTTTAGAAATAAATTAATCACATTTAATTCATTTCAAAAATTTTGAGCACCACCAGTGGCTGAGAGGTTCTGTTCTCGAAGCTGGTAAACGGGAGGTGCTGGGTTCAATCCCAATCGCGCCCGTCGGCCTAATCGTTCGGAGTTATCGTGGTTTTCTTCGAGCCGTGGATTTATCCATGTGTAAATACTGGTTAGGTTCCCTTAGAAAGACCCCTCATGAACAGCACTCCCCCCGGGCCTATATCCCATGTGTAGATACTGGCCGTCAATAATCAACCCAACCCAACCCAACCCAACTCAACCTAATCAAAAATTTTGTTTATGTTTGGAAAGAAATTTTAAATAGCGATAACTCTTAATGTATACATTTTAGAAGGTACATCTTCCCTCAAAAACTAATTTATTTTTAAAGATCTTTCTAAAAACGTAAATTATATACTTAAAATATTTTTTAAAGCAACAACACTACGTCTGATTACTTTATTTTACAATATTTATAAGAACACGCAATTTATCAGACAATTAAATACACTAAACAAACATGAGTGAAAAATTGACCTGGTCCTGGACTCGAACCTGGGACCTTATGCGTACCATGCCGACGCTCTGCGACTGAGCTACCCATATCCATATCCATGACCGGCAATTTCTCATACTTATTCATGTTAGAAACAATCATCTGCCACAGTTTGCAGTCATATTTAATTGTTTGATAAAATGTGTGTTCTTATAATTGTGAAGTTTTATTTTTAAAAAAATATATCTTCAGAAGAAAATGGCTGACTTGCAGATGAAATTTGATGTGGTTATAACCTGTAACTGATTTGTGCTATTATAATACAGATGGTACATGGTCGTTGTCGGGTTTTATCTCTGTTTTGGCATAATTTTTTAATCGCCAAGTTAATTAACAGTTTTTTGCTAATTATGGATAGAAAGTAATATTTTTTTTTACACTGGATTTTATAAAAGCACATAGATTACGTAATTACTTGTCTAAAAATGCAATCCTTTTTTTATTCTGCCGAATATTAAGGTCTGTAGGTTGTTTGAAAAAAAAAAGTTTGACGAAGAAAAAAGTGATCATTTCAAGTAAATCGACGTTTTTTTAAAAAATCTATATCTCTGTTTATAAATCACTTATGAAGATGGGTTTGGTCTTAAATTGAAGTAATTCTTCATTAGATTCTTCCAGTTTTCGTTTTTTTTTTTCTGCGACGCTTGGTTTATTTGATATCTGATATTTTAATCTGGCATAATTTGTCGATTTAACATTGCGAAGTTGACTACTGTAAATAAGCAGTAGCGGTCTTGTCCAGTTCTTGGCGTTGTTTGTGTGGCGTTTTTTTTTTTTTTTAGCTTGGCTTGGCAGAGCGACCGTCCTGCTTGATAATATTACTCAATTGTTAGATTTCATTTTTTTAATTCATTAGTGATTATTTTTAATGTACTTTTTTATGTGAACAAACTAAAAATAATAATTGTATAGCCTTCAAGTGTGTGGTTCCATGGTGTAATGGTTAGCACTCTGGACTCTGAATCCAACGATCCGAGTTCAAATCAGGTGGAACCTGAAAATTTTTTAC
>OZ007593.1:143708031-143718031 GCA_963931845.1 Maratus michaelseni | reverse complement strand
TATTGAACAACAACAAAAAAAAAAACACTTACTCATGACTAACTTACTCGGCGCCCACGTCGCAATTAAACTAAATTTGTTTTGACTGTTGAGGGCGTTCATTTACAATAAATTTTTATTTACGCAAAACTTTGCACTTTTTAGAAAATTATATGTCCACAGTTACCCGCAGTCCGCGACTCCAAGAATTTCCACTAAATCTAAAATAAACACCTTTTTTTATTCGAATCAAATAATTATACTAATTGTTGAACTCACGTATATGTGGTTCCATGGTGTAAAGGTTAGCACTCTGGACTTTGAATCCAGCGATCCGAGTTCATATCTCGGTGGAACCTGAGTTTTTTTTTACTGTTACATTTTATTTTTTATTGTATTTAAAATAATATTACTCAATTGTTAGATTTCATTTTTTAATTCATTAGTGATTATTTTTAATGTACTTTTTTATGTGAACAAAATAAAAATAATAATTGTATAGCCTTCAAGTGTGTGGTTCCATGGTGTAATGCTTATGACTCTGGACTCTGAATCCAGCGATCCGAGTTCAAATCTCGGTGGAACCTGAAAATTTTTTACTTATATATTTTAATTTTTTAGTAAAATACAATAGTTAATGTCTTTTTACTCACTTCTCAGATTTCCTTTACAAATTTAAATGTAGGGGAAATCGGGTAGCCACGGACACTTGGATAAATTGCAAATAAAAAACAAAATGAAAGAAATTTCTGTCTTTATTTTATACTTAAAATAAAATTACGAAATTATTTAATGATTTTAGTTAAACATTGCTAATAATATCGAATTATTTAACGAAATATACTGAAAATAGTTTGGCCTTATTTTTTTGCGTCACAAGAAACGGCGGGTAGGATCGGACATATTAATCGATTGTGTCCTAACCGTTTTCTGGCCTTACAAACATCACAATTATAATAAAAATCCGATGCGTCTATATAAACACAATCTTCATAGGGCCAGTCTTTGCATTCCGGGCACTGAATCCAGTATTCTTCAAATTTTTCTCCTCATATGATGCATTCTCTCTCGTTTTGTCGAAAATGTATTGAACAACAACAAAAAAAAAACACTTACTCATGACTAACTTACTCGGCGCCCACGTCGCAATTAAACTAAATTTGTTTTGACTGTTGAGGGCGTTCATTTACAATAAATTTTTATTTACGCAACACTTTGCACTTTTTAGAAATTTATATGTCCACAGTTACCCGCATTCCGCGACTCCAAGAATTTCCACTAAATCTAAAATAAGCACCTTTTTTTATTCGAATCAAATAATTATACTAATTGTTGAACTCACGTGTATGTGGTTCCATGGTGTAATGGTTGGCACTCTGGACTTTGAATCCAGCGATCCGAGTTCAAATCTCGGTGGAACCTGAGGTTTTTTTTACTTATACATTTTATTTTTTATTGTATTTAAAATAATATTACTCAATTGTTAGATTTCATTTTTTAATTCATTAGTGATTATTTTTAATGTACTTTTTTATGTGAACAAAATAAAAATAATAATTGTATAGCCTTCATGTGTGTGGTTCCATGGTGTAATGGTTATCACTCTGGACTCTGAATCCAGCGATCCGAGTTCAAATCTCGGTGGAACCTGAAAATTTTTTACTTATATATTTTAATTTTTTAGTAAAATACAATAGTTAATGTATTTTTACTCACTTCTCAAATTTCCTTTACAAATTTAAATGTAGGGGAAATCGGGTAGCCACGGACACTTGAATAAATTGCAAATAAAAAACAAAATGAAAGAAATTTCTGTCTTTATTTTATACTTAAAATAAAATTACGAAATTATTTAATGATTTTAGTTAAACGTTGCTAATAATATCGAATTATTTAACGAAATATACTGAAAATAGTTTGGCCTTATTTTTTTGCGTCACAAGAAACGGCGGGTAGTATCGGACATATTAATCGATTGTGTCCTAACCGTTTTCTGGCCTTACAAACATCACAATTATAATAAAAATCCGATGCGTCTATATAAACACAATCTTCATAGGGCCAGTCTTTGCATTCCGGGCACTGAATCCAGTATTCTTCAAATTTTTCTCCTCATATGATGCATTCTCTCTCGTTTTGTCGAAAATGTATTGAACAACAACAACAAAAAAAACACTTACTCATGACTAACTTACTCGGCGCCCACGTCGCAATTAAACTAAATTTGTTTTGACTGTTGAGGGCGTTCATTTACAATAAATTTTTATTTACGCAAAACTTTGCACTTTTTAGAAAATTATATGTCCACAGTTACCCGCAGTCCGCGACTCCAAGAATTTCCACTAAATCTAAAATAAGCACCTTTTTTTATTCGAATCAAATAATTATACTAATTGTTGAACTCACGTGTATGTGGTTCCATGGTGTAATGGTTGGCACTCTGGACTTTGAATCCAGCGATCCGAGTTCAAATCTCGGTGGAACCTGAGGTTTTTTTTACTTATACATTTTATTTTTTATTGTATTTAAAATAATATTACTCAATTGTTAGATTTCATTTTTTAATTCATTAGTGATTATTTTTAATGTACTTTTTTATGTGAACAAAATAAAAATAATAATTGTATAGCCTTCATGTGTGTGGTTCCATGGTGTAATGGTTATCACTCTGGACTCTGAATCCAGCGATCCGAGTTCAAATCTCGGTGGAACCTGAAAATTTTTTACTTATATATTTTAATTTTTTAGTAAAATACAATAGTTAATGTATTTTTACTCACTTCTCAGATTTCCTTTACAAATTTAAATGTAGGGGAAATCGGGTAGCCACGGACACTTGAATAAATTGCAAATAAAAAACAAAATGAAAGAAATTTCTGTCTTTATTTTATACTTAAAATAAAATTACGAAATTATTTAATGATTTTAGTTAAACATTGCTAATAATATCGAATTATTTAACGAAATATACTGAAAATAGTTTGGCCTTATTTTTTTGCGTCACAAGAAACGGCGGGTAGTATCGGACATATTAATCGATTGTGTCCTAACCGTTTTCTGGCCTTACAAACATCACAATTATAATAAAAATCCGATGCGTCTATATAAACACAATCTTCATAGGGCCAGTCTTTGCATTCCGGGCACTGAATCCAGTATTCTTCAAATTTTTCTCCTCATATGATGCATTCTCTCTCGTTTTGTCGAAAATGTATTGAACAACAACAAAAAAAAAAACACTTACTCATGACTAACTTACTCGGCGCCCACGTCGCAATTAAACTAAATTTGTTTTGACTGTTGAGGGCGTTCATTTACAATAAATTTTTATTTACGCAACACTTTGCACTTTTTAGAAAATTATATGTCCACAGTTACCCGCAGTCCGCGACTCCAAGAATTTCCACTAAATCTAAAATAAACACCTTTTTTTATTCGAATCAAATAATTATACTAATTGTTGAACTCACGTATATGTGGTTCCATGGTGTAAAGGTTAGCACTCTGGACTTTGAATCCAGCGATCCGAGTTCAAATCTCGGTGGAACCTGAGTTTTTTTTTACTGTTACATTTTATTTTTTATTGTATTTAAAATAATATTACTCAATTGTTAGATTTCATTTTTTAATTCATTAGTGATTATTTTTAATGTACTTTTTTATGTGAACAAAATAAAAATAATAATTGTATAGCCTTCAAGTGTGTGGTTCCATGGTGTAATGCTTATCACTCTGGACTCTGAATCCAGCGATCCGAGTTCAAATCTCGGTGGAACCTGAAAATTTTTTACTTATATATTTTAATTTTTTAGTAAAATACAATAGTTAATGTCTTTTTACTCACTTCTCAGATTTCCTTTACAAATTTAAATGTAGGGGAAATCGGGTAGCCACGGACACTTGGATAAATTGCAAATAAAAAACAAAATGAAAGAAATTTCTGTCTTTATTTTATACTTAAAATAAAATTACGAAATTATTTAATGATTTTAGTTAAACATTGCTAATAATATCGAAGTACTTAACGAAATATACTGAAAATAGTTTGGCCTTATTTTTTTGCGTCACAAGAAACGGCGGGTAGGATCGGACATATTAATCGATTGTGTCCTAACCGTTTTCTGGCCTTACAAACATCACAATTATAATAAAAATCCGATGCGTCTATATAAACACAATCTTCATATGGCCAGTCTTTGCATTCCGGGCACTGAATCCAGTATTCTTCAAATTTTTCTCCTCATATGATACATTCTCTCTCGTTTTGTCGAAAATGTATTGAACAACAACAAAAAAAAAAACACTTACTCATGACTAACTTACTCGGCGCCCACGTCGCAATTAAACTAAATTTGTTTTGACTGTTGAGGGCGTTCATTTACAATAAATTTTTATTTACGCAACACTTTGCACTTTTTAGAAAATTATATGTCCACAGATACCCGCAGTCCGCGACTCCAAGAATTTCCACTAAATCTAAAATAAACACCTTTTTTTATTCGAATCAAATAATTATACTAATTGTTGAACTCACGTATATGTGGTTCCATGGTGTAAAGGTTAGCACTCTGGACTTTGAATCCAGCGATCCGAGTTCAAATCTCGGTGGAACCTGAGTTTTTTTTTACTGTTACATTTTATTTTTTATTGTATTTAAAATAATATTACTCAATTGTTAGATTTCATTTTTTAATTCATTAGTGATTATTTTTAATGTACTTTTTTATGTGAACAAACTAAAAATAATAATTGTATAGCCTTCAAGTGTGTGGTTCCATGGTGTAATGGTTAGCACTCTGGACTCTGTATCCAGCGATCCGAGTTCAAATCTCGGTGGAACCTGAAACTTTTTTACTTATATATTTTAATTTTTTAGTAAAATACAATAGTTAATGTCTTTTTACTCACTTCTCAGATTTCCTTTACAAATTTAAATGTAGGGGAAATCGGGTAGCCACGGACACTTGGATAAATTGCAAATAAAAAACAAAATGAAAGAAATTTCTGTCTTTATTTTATGCTTAAAATAAAATTACGAAATTATTTAATGATTTTAGTTAAACATTGCTAATAATATCGAATTATTTAACGAAATATACTGAAAATAGTTTGGCCTTATTTTTTTGCGTCACAAGAAACGGCGGGTAGGATCGGACATATTAATCGATTGTGTCCTAACCGTTTTCTGGCCTTACAAACATCACAATTATAATAAAAATCCGATGCGTCTATATAAACACAATCTTCATAGGGCCAGTCTTTGCATTCCGGGCACTGAATCCAGTATTCTTCAAATTTTTCTCCTCATATGATGCATTCTCTCTCGTTTTGTCGAAAATGTATTGAACAACAACAAAAAAAAAACACTTACTCATGACTAACTTACTCGGCGCCCACGTCGCAATTAAACTAAATTTGTTTTGACTGTTGAGGGCGTTCATTTACAATAAATTTTTATTTACGCAACACTTTGCACTTTTTAGAAATTTATATGTCCACAGTTACCCGCAGTCCGCGACTCCAAGAATTTCCACTAAATCTAAAATAAGCACCTTTTTTTATTCGAATCAAATAATTATACTAATTGTTGAACTCACGTGTATGTGGTTCCATGGTGTAATGGTTGGCACTCTGGACTTTGAATCCAGCGATCCGAGTTCAAATCTCGGTGGAACCTGAGGTTTTTTTTACTTATACATTTTATTTTTTATTGTATTTAAAATAATATTACTCAATTGTTAGATTTCATTTTTTAATTCATTAGTGATTATTTTTAATGTACTTTTTTATGTGAACAAAATAAAAATAATAATTGTATAGCCTTCATGTGTGTGGTTCCATGGTGTAATGGTTATCACTCTGGACTCTGAATCCAGCGATCCGAGTTCAAATCTCGGTGGAACCTGAAAATTTTTTACTTATATATTTTAATTTTTAAGTAAAATACAATAGTTAATGTATTTTTACTCACTTCTCAAATTTCCTTTACAAATTTAAATGTAGGGGAAATCGGGTAGCCACGGACACTTGAATAAATTGCAAATAAAAAACAAAATGAAAGAAATTTCTGTCTTTATTTTATACTTAAAATAAAATTACGAAATTATTTAATGATTTTAGTTAAACGTTGCTAATAATATCGAATTATTTAACGAAATATACTGAAAATAGTTTGGCCTTATTTTTTTGCGTCACAAGAAACGGCGGGTAGTATCGGACATATTAATCGATTGTGTCCTAACCGTTTTCTGGCCTTACAAACATCACAATTGTAATAAAAATCCGATGCGTCTATATAAACACAATCTTCATAGGGCCAGTCTTTGCATTCCGGGCACTGAATCCAGTATTCTTCAAATTTTTCTCCTCATATGATGCATTCTCTCTCGTTTTGTCGAAAATGTATTGAACAACAACAACATAAAAAACACTTACTCATGACTAACTTACTCGGCGCCCACGTCGCAATTAAACTAAATTTGTTTTGACTGTTGAGGGCGTTCATTTACAATAAATTTTTATTTACGCAAAACTTTGCACTTTTTAGAAAATTATATGTCCACAGTTACCCGCAGTCCGCGACTCCAAGAATTTCCACTAAATCTAAAATAAGCACCTTTTTTTATTCGAATCAAATAATTATACTAATTGTTGAACTCACGTGTATGTGGTTCCATGGTGTAATGGTTGGCACTCTGGACTTTGAATCCAGCGATCCGAGTTCAAATCTCGGTGGAACCTGAGGTTTTTTTTACTTATACATTTTATTTTTTATTGTATTTAAAATAATATTACTCAATTGTTAGATTTCATTTTTTAATTCATTAGTGATTATTTTTAATGTACTTTTTTATGTGAACAAAATAAAAATAATAATTGTATAGCCTTCATGTGTGTGGTTCCATGGTGTAATGGTTATCACTCTGGACTCTGAATCCAGCGATCCGAGTTCAAATCTCGGTGGAACCTGAAAATTTTTTACTTATATATTTTAATTTTTTAGTAAAATACAATAGTTAATGTATTTTTACTCACTTCTCAGATTTCCTTTACAAATTTAAATGTAGGGGAAATCGGGTAGCCACGGACACTTGAATAAATTGCAAATAAAAAACAAAATGAAAGAAATTTCTGTCTTTATTTTATACTTAAAATAAAATTACGAAATTATTTAATGATTTTAGTTAAACATTGCTAATAATATCGAATTATTTAACGAAATATACTGAAAATAGTTTGGCCTTATTTTTTTGCGTCACAAGAAACGGCGGGTAGTATCGGACATATTAATCGATTGTGTCCTAACCGTTTTCTGGCCTTACAAACATCACAATTATAATAAAAATCCGATGCGTCTATATAAACACAATCTTCATAGGGCCAGTCTTTGCATTCCGGGCACTGAATCCAGTATTCTTCAAATTTTTCTCCTCATATGATGCATTCTCTCTCGTTTTGTCGAAAATGTATTGAACAACAACAAAAAAAAAAACACTTACTCATGACTAACTTACTCGGCGCCCACGTCGCAATTAAACTAAATTTGTTTTGACTGTTGAGGGCGTTCATTTACAATAAATTTTTATTTACGCAACACTTTGCACTTTTTAGAAAATTATATGTCCACAGTTACCCGCAGTCCGCGACTCCAAGAATTTCCACTAAATCTAAAATAAACACCTTTTTTTATTCGAATCAAATAATTATACTAATTGTTGAACTCACGTATATGTGGTTCCATGGTGTAAAGGTTAGCACTCTGGACTTTGAATCCAGCGATCCGAGTTCAAATCTCGGTGGAACCTGAGTTTTTTTTTACTGTTACATTTTATTTTTTATTGTATTTAAAATAATATTACTCAATTGTTAGATTTCATTTTTTAATTCATTAGTGATTATTTTTAATGTACTTTTTTATGTGAACAAAATAAAAATAATAATTGTATAGCCTTCAAGTGTGTGGTTCCATGGTGTAATGCTTATCACTCTGGACTCTGAATCCAGCGATCCGAGTTCAAATCTCGGTGGAACCTGAAAATTTTTTACTTATATATTTTAATTTTTTAGTAAAATACAATAGTTAATGTCTTTTTACTCACTTCTCAGATTTCCTTTACAAATTTAAATGTAGGGGAAATCGGGTAGCCACGGACACTTGGATAAATTGCAAATAAAAAACAAAATGAAAGAAATTTCTGTCTTTATTTTATACTTAAAATAAAATTACGAAATTATTTAATGATTTTAGTTAAACATTGCTAATAATATCGAAGTACTTAACGAAATATACTGAAAATAGTTTGGCCTTATTTTTTTGCGTCACAAGAAACGGCGGGTAGGATCGGACATATTAATCGATTGTGTCCTAACCGTTTTCTGGCCTTACAAACATCACAATTATAATAAAAATCCGATGCGTCTATATAAACACAATCTTCATATGGCCAGTCTTTGCATTCCGGGCACTGAATCCAGTATTCTTCAAATTTTTCTCCTCATATGATACATTCTCTCTCGTTTTGTCGAAAATGTATTGAACAACAACAAAAAAAAAAACACTTACTCATGACTAACTTACTCGGCGCCCACGTCGCAATTAAACTAAATTTGTTTTGACTGTTGAGGGCGTTCATTTACAATAAATTTTTATTTACGCAACACTTTGCACTTTTTAGAAAATTATATGTCCACAGATACCCGCAGTCCGCGACTCCAAGAATTTCCACTAAATCTAAAATAAACACCTTTTTTTATTCGAATCAAATAATTATACTAATTGTTGAACTCACGTATATGTGGTTCCATGGTGTAAAGGTTAGCACTCTGGACTTTGAATCCAGCGATCCGAGTTCAAATCTCGGTGGAACCTGAGTTTTTTTTTACTGTTACATTTTATTTTTTATTGTATTTAAAATAATATTACTCAATTGTTAGATTTCATTTTTTAATTCATTAGTGATTATTTTTAATGTACTTTTTTATGTGAACAAACTAAAAATAATAATTGTATAGCCTTCAAGTGTGTGGTTCCATGGTGTAATGGTTAGCACTCTGGACTCTGTATCCAGCGATCCGAGTTCAAATCTCGGTGGAACCTGAAACTTTTTTACTTATATATTTTAATTTTTTAGTAAAATACAATAGTTAATGTCTTTTTACTCACTTCTCAGATTTCCTTTACAAATTTAAATGTAGGGGAAATCGGGTAGCCACGGACACTTGGATAAATTGCAAATAAAAAACAAAATGAAAGAAATTTCTGTCTTTATTTTATGCTTAAAATAAAATTACGAAATTATTTAATGATTTTAGTTAAACATTGCTAATAATATCGAATTATTTAACGAAATATACTGAAAATAGTTTGGCCTTATTTTTTTGCGTCACAAGAAACGGCGGGTAGCATCGGACATGTTAATCGATTGTGTCCTAACCGTTTTCTGGCCTTACAAACATCACAATTATAATAAAAATCCGATGCGTCTATATAAACACAATCTTCATAGGGCCAGTCTTAGCATTCCGGGCACTGAATCCAGTATTCTTCAAATTTTTCTCCTCATGTGATGCATTCTCTCTCGTTTTGTCGAAAATGTATTGAACAACAACAAAAAAAAAAACACTCACTCATGACTAACTTACTCGGCGCCCACGTCGCAATTAAACTAAATTTGTTTCGACTGTTGAGGGCGTTCATTTACAATAAATTTTTATTTACGCAACACTTTGCACTTTTTAGAAATTTATATGTCCACAGTTACCCGCAGTCCGCGACTCCAAGAATTTCCACTAAATCTAAAATAAACACCATTTTTTATTCGAATCAAATAATTATACCAGAGTTTCCCCCAGGTTTGAAAAGGGGCAGGGTGCTGCCGGTGAGAAAAGGGCACTTTTTTGATTCTTGAGGGCACTTTTTGGATTCTTAAGGGCACTTTTTTTAATTGTTAAAGGTATTATTTTGGTTTTTAAAGCCTTTGTTGATATTTAGAAGTCAAAGCACTCTTTTCAAGACAACATT
>OZ007593.1:143703031-143705531 GCA_963931845.1 Maratus michaelseni | reverse complement strand
AGGGCATCTCCCCCCGGGCCTATATCCCTAGTGTAGATAATTGGCCGTCAATAATCAACCCAACCCAACCCAACTCTCTCGTTTTGTCGAAAATGTATTGAACAACAACAAAAAAAAAAAAAAACACTCACTCATGACTAACTTACTCGGCGCCCACGTCGCAATTAAACTAAATTTGTTTCGACTGTTGAGGGCGTTCATTTACAATAAATTTTTATTTACGCAACACTTTGCACTTTTTAGAAATTTTTATGTCCACAGTTACCCGCAGTCCGCGACTCCAAGAATTTCCACTAAATCTAAAATAAACACCTTTTTTTATTCGAATCAAATAATTATACTAATTGTTGAACTCACGTATATGTGGTTTCATGGTGTAATGGTTAGCACTCTGGACTTTGAATCCAGCGATCCGAGTTCAAATCTAGGTGGAACCTGAGGTTTTTTTTACTGTTACATTTTATTTTTTATTGTATTTAAAATAATATTACTCAATTGTTAGATTTCATTTTTTAATTCATTAGTGATTATTTTTAATGTACTTTTTTATGTGAACAAACTAAAAATAATAATTGTATAGCCTTCAAGTGTGTGGTTCCATGGTGTAATGGTTAGCACTCTGGACTCTGAATGCAGCGATCCGAGTTCAAATCTTGGTGGAACCTGAAAATTTTTTACTTATATATTTTAATTTTTTAGTAAAATACAATAGTTAATGTATTATTACTCACTTCTCAGATTTCCTTTACAAATTTAAATGTAGGGGAAATCGGGTAGCCACGGACACTTGGATAAATTGCAAATAAAAAACAAAATGAAAGAAATTTCTGTCTTTATTTTATACTTAAAATAAAATTACGAAATTATTTAATGATTTTAGTTAAACATTGCTAATAATATCGAATTATTTAACGAAATATACTGAAAATAGTTTGGCCTTATTTTTTTGCGTCACAAGAAACGGCGGGTAGCATCGGACATGTTAATCGATTGTGTCCTAACCGTTTTCTGGCCTTACAAACATCACAATTATAATAAAAATCCGATGTATTCTTCAAATTTTTCTCCTCATATGATGCATTCTCTCTCGTTTTGTCGAAAATGCATTGAACAACAACAAAAAAAAACACTCACTCATGACTAACTTACTCGGCGCCCACGTCGCAATTAAACTAAATTTGTTTCGACTGTTGAGGGCGTTCATTTACAATAAATTTTTATTTACGCAACACTTTGTACTTTTTAGAAATTTATATGTCCACAGTTACCCGCAGTCCGCGACTCCAAGAATTTCCACTAAATCTAAACCAGTGGCTGAGAGGTTGTGCTCTCGAAGCTGGTAGACGGGAGGTGCTGGGTTCGATCCCAATCGCGCCCGTCGGCCTAATCGTTTGAAGTTTTCGTGGTTTTCTTCGAGCCGTGGATTTATCCATGCGTAAATACGGGTTAGGTTCCCTTAGAAAGACCCCCACGAAGGGCACTCCCCCCGGGCCTATATCCCATGTGCAGATAATTGGCCGTCAACAATCAACCCAACCCAACCCAACCCACAGTTACCCGCACTCCGCGACTCCAAGAATTTCCACTAAATCTAAAATAAACACCTTTTTTTATTCGAATCAAATAATTATACTAATTGTTGAACTCACGTATATGTGGTTCCATGGTGTAATGGTTAGCACTCTGGATTTTGAATCCAGCGATCCGAGTTCAAATCTCGGTGGAACCTGATGTTTTTTTTACTGTTACATTTTATTTTTTATTGTATTTAAAATAATATTACTCAATTGTTAGATTTCATTTTTTAATTCATTAGTGATTATTTTTAATGTACTTTTTTATGTGAACAAACTAAAAATAATAATTGTATAGCCTTCAAGCGTGTGGTTCCATGGTGTAATGGTTAGCACTCTGGACTCTGAATCCAGCGATCCGAGTTCAAATCTCGGTGGAACCTGAAAATTTTTTACTTGTATATTTTAATTTTTTAGTAAAATACAATAGTTAATGTATTATTACTCACTTCTCAGATTTCCTTTACAAATTTAAATGTAGGGGAAATCGGGTAGCCACGGACACTTGGATAAATTGCAAATAAAAAACAAAATGAAAGAAATTTCTGTCTTTATTTTATATTTAAAATAAAATTACGAAATTATTTAATGATTTTAATTAAACATTGCTAATAATATCGAAGTATTTAACGAAATATACTGAAAATAGTTTGGCCTTATTTTTTTGCGTCACAAGAAACGGCGGGTAGCATCGGACATGTTAATCGATTGTGTCCTAACCGTTTTCTGGCCTTACAAACATCACAATTATAATAAAAATCAGATGCGTCTATATAAACACAATCTTCATAGGGCCAGTCTTTGCATTCCGGGCACTGAATCCAGTATTCTTCAAATTTTTCTCCTCATATGATGCATTCTCTCTCGTTTTGTCGAAAATGTATTGAACAAAAAAAAAAAAAAAAAAACACTCACTCATGACTAAC
>OZ007593.1:143695531-143698031 GCA_963931845.1 Maratus michaelseni | reverse complement strand
AGTTCAAATCTCCGTGGAACCTGACAATTTTTTACTTATATATTTTAATTTTTTAGTAAAATACAATAGTTAATGTATTATTATTCACTTCTCAGATTTCCTTTACAAATTTAAATGCAGGGGAAATCGGGTAGCCACGGACACTTGGATAAATTGCAAATAAAAAACAAAATGACAGAAATTTCTGTCTTTATTTTATCCTTAAAATAAAATTATTAAATTATTTAATGATTTTAATTAAACATTGCTAATAATATCGAAGTATTTAACGAAATATACTCAAAATAGTTTGTCCTTATTTTTTTTGCGTCACAAGAAACGGCGGGTAGCACCGGACATATTAATCGATTGTGTCCCATCCGTTTTTTGGCCTTACAAACATCACAATTATAATAAAAATCCGATGCATCTATATAAACACAATCTTCATAGGGCCAGTCTTTGCATTCCGGGCACTGAATCCAGTATTCTTCAAATTTTTCTCCTCATATGATGCATTCTCTCTCGTTTTGTTGAAAATGTATTGAACAACAACAAAAAAAAAAAAACACTCACTCATGACTAACTTACTCGGCGCCCACGTCGCAATTAAACTAAATTCGTTTCGACTGTAGAGGGCGTTCATTTACAATAAATTTTTATTTACGCAACACTTTGCAGTTTTTAGAAATTTATATGTCCACAGTTACCCGCAGTCCGCGACTCCAAGAATTTCCACTAAATATAAAATAAACACTTTTTTTTATTCGAATCAAATAATTATTCTAATTGTGGAACTTACGTACATGTGGTTCCATGGTGTAATGGTTAGCACTCTGGACTTTGAATCCAGCGATCCGAGTTCAAACCTCGGTGGAACCTGAGGTTTTTTTTTTACTTATACATTTTATTTTTTATTGTATTTAAAATAATATTACTCAATTGTTAGATTTCATTTTTTAATTCATTAGTGATTATTTTTAATGTACTTTTTTATGTGAACAAACTAAAAATAATAATTGTATAGCCTTCAAGCGTGTGGTTCCATGGTGTAATGGTTAGCACTCTGGACTCTGAATCCAGCGATCCGAGTTCAAATCTCGGTGGAACTGAAAATTTTTTACTTATATATTTTAATTTTTTAGTAAAATACAATAGTTAATGTATTATTACTCACTTCTCAGGTTTCCTTTACAAATTTAAATGTAGGGGAAATCTGGTAGCCACGGACACTTGGATAAATTGAAAATAAAAAAAAAATGAAAGAGATTTCTGTCTTTATTTTATACTTAAAATAAAATTACGAAATTATTTAATGGTTTTAATTAAACATTGCTAATAATATCGAATTATTTAAAGAAATATACTGAAAATAGTTTGGCCTTATTTTTTTTTTTTTTTTTTTTTTTTTTTTTTTTTTGTCACAAGAAACGGTGGGTATCACCGGACATATTAATCGATTGTGTCCCAACCGTTTTTTGGCCTTACAAACATCACAATTATAATAAAAATCCGATGCATCTATATAAACACAATCTTCATAGGGCCAGTCTTTGCATTCCGGGCACTGAATCCAGTCTTCTTCAAATTTTTCTCCTCATATGATGCATTCTCTCTCGTTTTGAGCCCCACCAGTGGCTGAGAGGTTGTGCTCTCGAAGCTGGTAGACGGGAGGTGCTGGGTTCGATCCCAATCGCGCCCGTCGGCCTAATCGCTCGGAGTTTTCGTGGTTTTCTTTCGAGCCGTGGATTTTCTCCATGCGTAAATACGGATTAGGTTCCCTTAGAAAGACCCCCACGAAGGGCACTCCCCCCGGGCCTATATCCCTAGTGTCGATAATTGGCCGTCAATAATCAACCCAACTCTCTCGTTTTGTCGAAAATGTATTGAACAATAACAAAAAAAAACACTCATTCATGACTAACTTACTCGGCGCCCACGTCGCAATTAAACTACATTTGTTTCGACTGTTGAGGGCGTTCATTTACAATAAATTTTTATTTACGCAACACTTTGCACTTTTTAGAAATTTA
Source organism: Maratus michaelseni (assembly GCA_963931845.1). Classification (NCBI taxonomy): domain Eukaryota; kingdom Metazoa; phylum Arthropoda; class Arachnida; order Araneae; family Salticidae; genus Maratus; species Maratus michaelseni. The sequence continues at coordinate 143,696,019 of OZ007593.1, read as the reverse complement.
TATGTCCACTGTTACCCGCAGTCCGCGACTCCAAGAATTTCCACTAAATCTAAAATAAACACCTTTTTTTATTCGAATCAAATAATTATACTAATTGTTGAACTCACGTATATGTGGTTCTATGGTGTAATGGTTAGCACTCTGGACTTTGAATCCAGCGATCCGAGTTCAAATCTCGGTGGAACCTGAGGTTTTTTTTACTTATACATTTTATTTTTTATTGTATTTAAAATAGTATTACTCAATTGTTAGATTTCATTTTTTAATTCATTAGTGATTATTTTTAATGTACTTTTTTATGTGAACAAAATAAAAATAATAATTGTACAGCCATCAAGTGTGTGGTTCCATGGTGTAATGGTTAGCACTCTGGACTCTGAATCCAGCGATCCGAGTTCAAATCTCGGTGGAACCTGAAAATTTTTTACTTATATATTTTAATTTTTTAGTAAAATACAATAGTTAATGTATTTTTACTCACTTCTCAG
>OZ007593.1:143683031-143685531 GCA_963931845.1 Maratus michaelseni | reverse complement strand
TAATGTATTATTACTCACTTCTCAGGTTTCCTTTACAAATTTAAATGTAGGGGAAATCTGGTAGCCACGGACACTTGGATAAATTGAAAAAAAAAAATGAAAGAGATTTCTGTCTTTATTTTATACTTAAAATAAAATTACGAAATTATTTAATGGTTTTAATTAAACATTGCTAATAATATCGAATTTTTTAAAGAAATATACTGAATAGCACTCTGGACTCTGAATCCAGCGATCCGAGTTCAAATCTCGGTGGAACCTGAAACTTTTTTACTTATATATTTTAATTTTTTAGTAAAATACAATAGTTAATGTATTATTACTCACTTCTCAGGTTTCCTTTACAAATTTAAATGTAGGGGAAATCTGGTAGCCACGGACACTTGGATAAATTGAAAATAAAAAAAAAAATGAAAGAGATTTCTGTCTTTATTTTATACTTAAAATAAAATTACGAAATTATTTAATGATTTTAATTAAACATTGCTAATAATATCGAAGTATTTAACGAAATATACTGAAAATAGTATGGCCTTATTTTTTTTTGCGTCACAAGAAACGGCGGGTAGCATCGGACATATTAATCGATTGTGTCCTAACCGTTTTCTGGCCTTACAAACATCACAATTATAATATAAATCCGATGCGTCTATATAAACACAATCTTCATAGGGCCAGTCTTTGCATTCCGGGCACTGAATCCAGTATTCTTCAAATTTTTCTCCTCATATGATGCATTCTCTCTCGTTTTGTTGAAAATGTATTGAACAACAACAACAAAAAAAACACTCACTCATGACTAACTTACTCGGCGCCCACGTCGCAATTAAACTAAATTCGTTTCGACTGTAGAGGGCGTTCATTTACAATAAATTTTTATTTACGCAACACTTTGCAGTTTTTAGAAATTTATATGTCCACAGTTACCCGCAGTCCGCGACTCCAAGAATTTCCACTAAATATAAAATAAACACTTTTTTTTATTCGAATCAAATAATTATTCTAATTGTGGAACTTACGTACATGTGGTTCCATGGTGTAATGGTTAGCACTCTGGACTTTGAATCCAGCGATCCGAGTTCAAACCTCGGTGGAACCTGAGGTTTTTTTTTTACTTATACATTTTATTTTTTATTGTATTTAAAATAATATTACTCAATTGTTAGATTTCATTTTTTAATTCATTAGTGATTATTTTTAATGTACTTTTTTATGTGAACAAACTAAAAATAATAATTGTATAACCTTCAAGCGTGTGGTTCCATGGTGTAATGGTTAGCACTCTGGACTCTGAATCCAGCGATCCGAGTTCAAATCTCGGTGGAACTGAAAATTTTTTACTTATATATTTTAATTTTTTAGTAAAATACAATAGTTAATGTATTATTACTCACTTCTCAGGTTTCCTTTACAAATTTAAATGTAGGGGAAATCTGGTAGCCACGGACACTTGGATAAATTGAAAATAAAAAAAAAATGAAAGAGATTTCTGTCTTTATTTTATACTTAAAATAAAATTACGAAATTATTTAATGGTTTTAATTAAACATTGCTAATAATATCGAATTATTTAAAGAAATATACTGAAAATAGATTGGCCTTATTTTTTTTTTTTTTTTTTTTTTTTTTTGTCACAAGAAACGGTGGGTATCACCGGACATATTAATCGATATTGTCCCAACCGTTTTTTGGCCTTACAAACATCACAATTATAATAAAAATCCGATGCATCTATATAAACACAATCTTCATAGGGCCAGTCTTTGCATTCCGGGCACTGAATCCAGTCTTCTTCAAATTTTTCTCCTCATATGATGCATTCTCTCTCGTTTTGTCGAAAATGTATTGAACAATAACAAAAAAAAACACTCATTCATGACTAACTTACTCGGCGCCCACGTCGCAATTAAACTACATTTGTTTCGACTGTTGAGGGCGTTCATTTACAATAAATTTTTATTTACGCAACACTTTGCACTTTTTAGAAATTTATATGTCCACAGTTACCCGCAGTCCGCGACTCCAAGAATTTCCACTAAATCTAAAATAAACACCTTTTTTTATTCGAATCAAATAATTATACTAATTGTTGAACTCAGGTATATGTGGTTCTATGGTGTAATGGTTAGCACTCTGGACTTTGAATCCAGCGATCCGAGTTCAAATCTCGGTGGAACCTGAGGTTTTTTTTACTTATACATTTTATTTTTTATTGTATTTAAAATAGTATTACTCAATTGTTAGATTTCATTTTTTAATTCATTAGTGATTATTTTTAATGTACTTTTTTATGTGAACAAAATAAAAATAATAATTGTATAGCCATCAATTGTGTGGTTCCATGGTGTAATGGTTAGCACTCTGGACTCTGAATCCAGCGATCCGAGTTCAAATCTCGGTGGAACCTGAAAATTTTTTACTTATATATTTTAATTTTTTAGTAAAATACAATAGTTAATGTATTTTTACTCACTTCTCAGATTTCCTTTACAAATTTAAA